>JBAJNP010003769.1:0-37342 GCA_036877545.1 Yasuhikotakia modesta | reverse complement strand
GAAGGACAATAGGTCTCACATCAGATCACCTTAAAAATCAAGGACCATCATGTTTCAAGGTGAGTGTTTAATAGTATTTAATTTCCCAAAGCAGGTTTGGTTTTAAAAAATCCCACTTCACACTGGGTTATTCTGATTCTAGTGTATTTAAACCATCTATAGATTTTTGTCTTTAAACATGTATTTTTTATAGTACTAACATATTCAGACAAAAACGGATGTGAAGGTGAAAAGATTAAATTAAATTTCCTCATTTTTTTATTGAGTGGATCTTGTTTTTATCTTAATTTTTTCTTTTATTTTAACAGTTCAAAACATTACTTTGAGTGCTGCTAAGATGCACAATATGCAAAGGTAAGTGGGCATGTGGTCTTAAGATGAGTTTAATTGTTTTTATTAATACTTTATGGCACTTAAGCTTATGAACTTCTATAAAGATGCTTATAAAGTGTACATAGATTTTAACATGTCATTTTGGAGTTTACATGTATTATATTTCATATTTGTACCTATATACAATTGGTGATTTTTACAATTGGTGATATTTCATAAATACACATTAGAGGTTTTACGAAGCACCTTAGAAGGTCTAGTGTTGTGACACTTAACTGCAGTTAACACTGAAGTGTCATGTGTTATGTACATTTACTGTATTACTACGCAGTTGGTCTCTGAGCAATTTCTATTATGACATCATCTCATTATTATTTTTTTATATGGTAATATGAAATGTTAAAAGAGTTCTTATTTTAATCCACAGGCCTTGTCCCCTGCTTGCCCTTATAATCCTCTGGCATGTGTTTGTGACATCACATGGCTACTCGCTCCAAGTTCCCGTCCCCCTGCAACTGTTGTTAACTCTACGAACAAATGAAAAATGACTGGGAGACTCATTGGCTCCCACCGATGACCTTGGGTATTATTAGAATGACCTTTCTGTGGCTTGACCAAAAAACCTTTTGATATCATTGCTGGAAGTGCAAGTAACAGCTTCATTGCCGTTGGGGAAAGTGGAACGTACATGAAGGGGGGAAGGGAAGAAAAGACAAAGTCTGAGCGCTTGGTGTTGTGTAAAAGTATATCTCAATCTCCAATTGCTCCTGCATAAATACTTAATAAGGGACACAACCTGAGTTATTGTGCTCACCGTAATCTTGACCCTCTTTAACAACGACAAGCAATATTTTGGTTTTACATTGCAATAGGATAAGAGAAAATGTTACAGAGCAAAGTGCCGTCGCTGAACTAGATTTGTGTCACAGGCGGAGGTTTGACAGTACCATCCCCGTGTAACAGACAGGTGCAGCTGTGGGAGGCTCATCTGTACAGGCGCCACGGCCCTGATCGAACTGGAGGAGGAGATGCGGTTGTGTTAGGATGACAGTGTCTAGAAATGGCAAACGATATGACAGAGCAGCCATTTCAGAGAGCCAGAGTCGATGTTTCACAGCCTGTGCGTGCTGCAGGTCCAGGAGGAATCACTGCAGGTCGCTGACAGCGGGTGGGAGCCCTGCCCACACAGCAGCACATGCACAGATGTTTTACACCCTTGTGATATAGCAGACATATCAAAACACGCATTTGTGTGTGTGTATTTGTGTGTGTGTGTGGTGCTGGGGGATATGAGAGAGGAAAAAAATGTTATGAGTTAGAATTCTAATATTTCAATGGTTCATATATCATTTTTTGTGTTGGGTTTTGTAACAAAGAAACAAAATATTACAAAAGGAAGACAGAAAAAGAAAAAAAGAAATATTAAGTCTGTGAAATCGGGGGCCCAAATATTAAAAATGGTATTATTATTATGTGCTCTGAATATTTAATTCAGGCAGGGTGCAATTTGTGTCTTTTAAAAACATAGCCATGTCCAGAGAATAGCACATTATCATGTGCTATGTGTCTCTTTTTTGTGGACAGCAAAATTAGTATTTTTCATTAGACAGGATTAATGATTGGAGAAACCATAACATTGTAAAACATTTCTGTTGGTAAAGGCTTTCTAAACACACTGAAGCAAAAATACTGTAAAAAAGTTTGAAACTAGTCTTTGGTACCCACAGAGAGAAAAAGAGGGAAAGAGAGAGAGAGACAGAGAGAAAGGACCAGATATGTGAGGTTGTCCCTTGTCCTCCTTTCTGTCATTTGGAAATAAATCTGATGCCCTTTGGACTTTAACTCCGTACAAAAAGGGCAGTTTATTACAGGCTGTGACGAACAGATGAGAGACAAGAGCACTGGGAAAATGACAAGTGGAATGAGAAACGCTGGATGTTTAGGAGAGAGACCGGAGAGGGCTAGAGATTACTTCAAATGATAGCTATAAGCGTAGGATTCTTTGATGTAATCAGTTCTCTAAGTCCAAGGGCTTTCCATCATCACAATCTTGAGGCACAGATTGGGAGATGTTGGGGCCCCATATCACATTTAGGAACTCGATTTTAGAAGCCCATCACTCCTGATTCTTCTATCGATCAAAAATGAGATATCCCAGCAGAATATTTTACGCTTTCAGGCAATGACAAGTTTGAGATATCTAGTGGCTACAGATGTATTCCTCTTTAATCTCTGTATAATGTTCTCTCTTTTGCATTCAAACACAATTATAAAATCGAATCAATAGGCTACAGCAGAGGTTGTGTGTCAAAGTGTGTTTTGTTTGGTTTATTTCAAGAGGGTGAAGGCATTTCAAATGACAATTAAGTCATTACAGGGAGCAAATTAATAGTCACTTTTCTTTAAAAGGAGGTCACAAATAATTCACAACTAACAGTCTCAATGACTTCAATATTTATTATAAACAGTATGTGCCACATATTGGTTTTGTACTGCAATTTGTGCTGTAATTAAAAAGCAAACTATATTCAACATTCCTAATAACGTGCAAAACGTGTAAATGGAGACTGCAATGTAAAGGCAGATTTTAGTTTAGCCAAGCAAATGTAAAAGCAGAATTTCGTTTTACCTTTTTACATCTTAACCTGCTATCTGTCACGAGAACGTGTTTTTACGGGGGGCACTACTCGTGTTCATCACGTGATCATCGCAGAGTAATAGTCATTTAAACAGGTCGCACGCTGTCAGACAGGTGGTCGTAAACCCCTCGGGGGTCGTATTTCTCTCTGCTGCAGGTGGATCTTACGCCTTTAGGTGGACCAAACGGGATGAATTTCCTGTAAGAAATTTAATCAAAGCGTTTATTGTCATTTTCAGCTGAAACATCGTCAGTATTTATAATGTAATGTTTAATAAATTTATTAGAACAACATTTCTTTTTGAAACATGTACCAACAATTACAAGACCACCCAGATCTTTAATTAAAGTACGTAACATTAGAAGCATGATCTGTATTTGGTTGTGGCTCGTCGAACTAAGTTTAAAAGGGCAAAACGATCAGATTGGCTGCATGTATGTTTTGCCACCCCATACCTCTCGCTCTCCTTTCTTCATGCTTTCCAATTTGTCCTTTATGAAACCTTTGTCTTTAGTGCATCTGCTCGCAGTTAATTAAAATTTGAAGGGGTCACTGTTGTGACTTCGGGCTGCTTGCCGCCCTCCTTCCAGCAGCTTTCACGTGAGCAAACTTCACAGGTGTAGCTCTGTGGCTAACAGCTGTTCGGGGACACTTGCAGCACCTTTAAGTACAAGAGAAAAACACTAATGCTTCCCTTATCGCTGGCAACAACTCAGACTGCCCTCAACCTCTGCCAGCATGACTGAATGTCTCACCATTTCGCTATGATCGCGGCTTTATGTTACGCTACTACATTAGAAAATGAAATAACATGGTTGGATAAACATTGATTTCAAAACATGGAAGGCGCACAAATATTATTTAAATAGCGTAATTTTAAAGACGACCTTTTTTGTACGAACAATTTCCTTATCTATCATTATTACTTTCGTTATGGCTGTCATTGCAATTAACTCATTATTTGACAAAAATATTTTTCAACATTATTATTATTGTTGTTATTATTTTGTTATTATTATTTTCCAAAACATCATTGATATTACAGCCATGTACTAGCCAATATCTTCTAGACTAAAAGACACTGAATGTTTAATTCTTTTAAGCGCTTCATGTTAGTAAGTTTTAAATTGGTCTTTGTATCCTCATTGACATGGAAACAGACAGGGGTCGGTGTGATTTGGCGTCTGTGTTTGTATGATGACTGACGCAGCGCTCGGTGAATGGACTGAGTTTATTGACAGATGACAACCATGACTAAATCAGGGCAAGATTACGTGAACTTTTGTCGACTGCGATTTACATCATTACCTGTCGAATAATCGTAAAAGGAAATCGAAACTTTCGGCTGTTACCAAAATGATAAAATAAAATTTCAGATGCAAGCTTTTTTTTAATAAATCATAATTATCATTATCACCATCGCCATGCATCTCTGTTATCAACATCACCACATTATCATAATTATAATCATAGCTGGTCTGGTTTTAATCTGTGGTTGCAGATTGCCTCCTTATGCTCATTTCTTATCATTAACTCTTTATTAACCACATTTTTTACCTCATCAGAATTCATTCATTAAGATATGTTTTTTTGGTAACATGTGCATTATTTTACATTTGTCACTAAAGCATTACAGTTCTGCTGGAAAAACAAAGATGTAGACCGGAGAGGGACGTTTAAAGCACATGAGCATAGTCAAACTGATGGTTTGCTACTGACATGTCTAAACCATGATAATTGAATCATCCCTTCAGTTCTGTTTGATAGAGCAGTCAGAAAATTGTCCGGATAACAGAAGCAGCTTTGAAAGCAGTGATGGATACTATTGTGCACGTTTGACCCTCTATTAACACGACTTCTCAGCATCTGGATCTTTTCAACCCCTCCCACCACCAAGACAGACAGGGCAACCAATTTCTGTCAGCAAGACCAACTCCACTGTTCTTATCATTTCTTTACCATTCATTGCCCACCATTAGCTGATGGAAAATATCTCAAATATTCCTCCTCTTCCTCTAGGTTTTGAGATATTGTTTATACACTCTCTCCTCTATAAACCATATTCTCCATTTCAGAATGGTAAATGTGTAGATTCAAAGCTTTTAGTCTTTTTTAGTCAATTCCCTTATGTATACCTATAACGTTGTGCTTATTTAGAAAAGTTATACATATTTAAAAAAAACAGATTAAGATGGAGACCAAAAGAAAACATTTTTCCTTATCTATGACCACCAAACAAATATTCTTCCCATCATTTAATTGGAGATGAAAGAGCTGTAAAGAGAATGAGTGCGGAGGGAGAGAAAAAAAGGGTGACCTTCTGGGTGACAGACATAGGTTGGAGGGTGGCATTTTATTGTGAGCCTCTCGCTGAAAAGGAAGAAAAGGAGAGGACCAGTCAATTTAACGCAAGGACCAAGAGAGCAAGAGGGTTGCTAAGAGACGGGAGATGCTGCACAACTTCCATCGGGAGGCAGGCTCTGACCTTATGCAAATGCGGCTCCCCAAATCTTTTGTGGCCAAGGCAGCAAATTCCCCTTGCCGTGTCACCAATACCTGGCATCAAGCCTTCCCTTTCAGAGCATTCTCTCACCAGAGAAAAGAGACCGGCGCAGTTGAAAAAGAAGACGATGAGCCCCTCTGACAGACAGTAAGAAAACACGCTTTTGTGATATTTTACTGTTGGTTTTTTAATGTCGGAATAGGGTGGGCATGAGAAATTTACAATACATGCATACCACACATTAGAGGCACAGCATATAAAGCTTTCACAATGAACACATGCCTCCAAATGTCAGCTAGCCCCTAAGCCCCAGTAAGCGACATGTCCAAGGCTAAAAGCACCCACTCCCATTACATTCTCAAATTGCATCTCTTCAAGCTCTCTAAAAGCTCTATGAAGGCACATTAATGTATCCAAGCAATCAGACATGTGCCAGGCTTAGGCAGGCATGCAATAATTTGTGGCATGTTATTAGATCATATCAGAGCAGAGAAAGGGGGAGTATGCAGAGTATTCATATAATTACCCGTATATGGACCGAGAGTGGATGTCTGCCTCATAGTCAGTTCTGAATTATATGAATGCTTAATGTGCTTTACTTTGAAATAAATAGAATTTTTCTCTACACACAGATGCTATTTCCATATGAAATACTGAGATCAGCTGAAATAAATGCTAGTAATAAAAACAACTAAAGACATCTCAGTCCAGGGAGATAACAAACTGTCATACCAGCTCTTATTTTTTTTTCATTTTTCTTTTCATTATTCTTTTCATTTTTCTTTCTTCTTTCTTCTCTCTCTCTCTCTCTCTCTCTCTCTCTCTTTCTTTCTTTCTTTTATTCTTTCTTTTATTCTTTCTTTCTTTAAATGTCATTGTAAACAATACTTTTCTCCAAAATGACGTTGTGTGAGCCAATRAATAATATTATTTAAATATAAGAGACTCTGTTCATACATTGAAAGGAAGCAATTAACATGACATTGCTTATTACCTTGCATTGACACAAACATACTAACATGCAATATATGTTGGTCTACCCTCAGGCCAACAACTGTCTTTCACTCCCTCCCTCTCTTTTTCCCATCTCTCTCTGTCTTTATCTCGCTATCTTTGCACGATCTCCACTGGGCTTTGTTACATCAGTCTTTAGTAGCTGCAGCATGGAGGTTCAGGGGTCACCTCTGACACTTGTTTCTCCACAAACAAGCAACACCACATCTACCTGCTAAACCTTCTAGCAAACCAACAAGGCCCCAGAGACGACTCCAGACAGCTGACAATGGAGAAGGTTGAGTCTGAGAAACATTTTTGCAAGGAAAGGCCGACAGCTATTTCGTATGTTTGCCTTTGAGGTTCAACATCACATTATCTATAGATATCGGTGGTAGATGTTTGGGCCACGGGGCCAAATAAAACCATTGAAAACATAGAATGAGAGCCATGTGATATCACTGGTAGATGTTTAGGCCACAGGGCCAAATAAAACCATTGAAAACATAGAATGAGAACCATGTATATATAAAGTAAGAGAGAGTGCATTGAAATGGGGAGGGTCATGATGGGAGCAAAGGAATCGAAGAGAGAGAAATAGAGAAACAGTGAGAGGTTGGAAGAGAGCTTGTAAAATAATGACAGCCAGAGGGGCAAAGGGGTTACAACCTTTTGGGAAGGCTGTATCGGGTTGTATCAGGTTATCTGAAGTGGTCGCTGATAATGCCTTTTGCACATGCTGCGTTTGATACCTTTTGCTGGCTGAGAGAGTGGCTTAATCAATACTAGCAGTGGATCAGAGCTCTGAGGTTACTATATGGCCACCGCACCAGCGACTCGCCCACACTCAAGAGCCGGCTAATTGAGCTTTGTCATTTCACCAGGTCAACCTGAAAATAGCACATCCATTCATCAGCCTTTATCTGCAGCAGAGACCCTTCCATCCACAGCTGCGCTCCCCGCATCTGCCTCTTTCCACTATGATGTTTCATCAATCTCATCATATATCACACCTACAATGAAGAGAATTATCAGCCTGAATCCTCAGAGCAGTTTTCCAACTCCAGAGTCAAATCATCCTGTAATAATAAGCTGGATGTTGAAAGGCAAGAAGTAAACATGTGTATTGAATTTTAAACAGATTTAAATCAGGTGTGTAATTTACTTACAGCACATCAATGCCAATATGAATAAAATTGTTGATATTTCTTGTAATAAAATAATAAAAAATAATCAAATAAAAAAGCATTTTGGACAATGAGCTGGTTTTATAAGAGATTATACATTTGTACAGTATACATATGCATACATACACACACATATATATGTACATACAAAATGATTGTAGTGGAAATCAAAATATTCTTGAGGAAAAATGAGTGAAAAAGTGAAAGATTAACTTCAATATCTGCATGTTAACATTAAAATCATTGTGATAAATACCCTTTAACAATATGTGATTTATTATTAAACAATACTGCTGAAATGCCAAGAATTGTTAAAATGTATCATGGATATACACATTACATACACAGCTCTAATAATGCTTTTAATAATCCAATTAAGATTGTGTTGCACGACTCATTTTGTTCTTGTGTGTGTTATTTCTTGAGAAACACATTCATACATTAGCTTTGCATGACAAACTTCAAACAGCTGGCTGGTCCTTTTCAGCCCAGTTCCACTGGATCATACAATCTAGGCTGGAGGCAGTGCAGAAAATAAAAAATACAGTCACACTCAGTATATCATCAGATCAATGGGCCATGATCACAGTAATTCATATTTTCAATTACAGAGCTGTGTTTATCTTTTACCTATTGGTATTTTGGGGCGTGTTGGTGTGTGGAGGGGGATCGTTTGAAGCTAGTTCCATCAGCAGCGCTCACAGTGGGCAAGAGGCTGTAATAGCATTTCCTGATTCTACAATGATATCATATAATCTACTGCATTCACTTACACTGTCATATTTATTTAACCTGCTGAGGGGACAGAACAGGGGGATACAGTGTCCCTGCTGCTAGGGGCACACACATCACACACTGCCGGTGCATATTTCCATTGATTACCCCCACCCTGTAGCTCACAGACCATAATTTAACACAGCAGGCTCAGGACTTAATACTTTGAATTCAAACATCATCTATACTTCAGGAGACACAAAAACAATTGACACTTAGAAAGTGCAGCACCTTTCTTAATGGAATCTGAAGCCGGCCGCTCCCCTCCTTTCTTGCTTCATGCCTTATTTCCCATCTCATTCAGCTTTTGCCGCCATACTTCTGCGAAGCAGACCGGACTTCTAAAAGAGGTTGTTGAGAGTGTTGTAAAGCTGTGCATCTACAGTGAAATGCTCGGTGACCGCGGCTCATAATTGTCCATGAGAAGCAAATGTTAAACAGGGGTCATGTTTGTACTGACACCTGCCTCAAACAGCTAATGATAATAACAGAGAGCAGATGTAATCACGCACTAGCTGAAACGGATGGTGCAAACATTTGCTATCATTTATATTAGGAATTCAATTATTTTATTTCTTATGTTTTTTATATCTTGGTGGAGATTGTTTTATTCTGTGGCAGGCTGTACACAAACTATACACAAGATAATATGAATCTGTGCTCTCCTGCGCATACCTGCAGAATCACTGAATAAAAGTTTAACAATTTGATGTTGTGAGAATGTTTGCCTAATGTTTCCATTCCAGTAACAAAAATATTGCAAATGTTCTTTTGAAAGTTCTAGGAATGTTCAAAACATCCAGGTTTTAGATGGTGTATTAACATTTTTCAAGCCTTTTGCTAATTCTGTAACTTTTTAAAAGGTTACACTAACACCATATGTAATATATAATGTTAAAAAAGTCCCACAAACATTACTACAAGAATGTTTTTTTTTTATAACTTTGAGACAATGCTTAGACAACAGCCTGATAACGTTCCCTTTTATATGGATAGGTAAAATAAATCTGTTTTCTCTTGTGCTGACCTGCAGAAGCACTGAAAACCTTTGACAAGTTTTCCAATTTCCTCAACATGTTGTTTTGTTGTAAACATAGTCCTACATTTATTTGGCATATACACTATTGCCTAAAGATCAAAATTGACTTTCCTTTGTTTTGCTTATCATTCCTCAAAAACTGCCTGACTGATATATTACAATCAAGAAAGCTGAAATTCTATAAAGGGTGCATTTGGGGGCAAATCTCTTTTT
Organism: Yasuhikotakia modesta; assembly: GCA_036877545.1. Classification (NCBI taxonomy): domain Eukaryota; kingdom Metazoa; phylum Chordata; class Actinopteri; order Cypriniformes; family Botiidae; genus Yasuhikotakia; species Yasuhikotakia modesta. The sequence continues at coordinate 27,661 of JBAJNP010003769.1, read as the reverse complement.
ATTTTCAATTCAGTTCCAGGCGCCAATGTTGTGTTGATCATTAACAGACTTCCTATCAGTGAGATAAAAACACAAGAGAGTACAAATTTTGCCACTTAAGTTCAGTTGCTGCATATCAATGTCCATGAAAAAGAGCTTAGGTCATGTTTGACCACTGGCAGAAGCTATTTGCTTTTCACTATCGCCAGTGGGACTAATGTGTTGGCAAGAGAGAGAGAGTGTTTCTGTCAGAAAACACAGCCAAGGGCATCGCGGATAACCTCTGACACAGCCAGTCAAAGGAAAAGAAAGGTTCGACATAGCAAGCAGCTTGAAATTATACAAATATTTGAAAGGTGAGCATTGCTTGTCGAATGCCATACAAAGGCATTTTAGGCTGTAAAGCTAAAGCTTCCACAAGTTAAGTTGTTTTTAATAGGATGGTGGTGTATTTACCTACTTTTAAACACTATAATACGTATAGGGTTAGTTTATAGAAACATCTCACCAAAATCTTCTCCTTGTTGACATAATTAAGGTGAATAGATACAGGGTCTGTCCAGCTATCTCCAAGCCAGTAAAAGTATCAAAAATGTGTGCTGCAAATCTTCTAAAGTCATACCATAGCTTTGAATGATGTATGAAGAAGATTTATTTGGGATGGATCAAAATGATGGTAGAAGTTTTGGTTGAACTGTCCCTTTAATGCAGACATAAGTCATTGACACATTACAATATTCAGAAACGGTGGACCAGAGTCCATGCACTCTGAAAGCTGTGATTAATCTCTTTTAATTAGCTTATGGTAAGATCACACAACATGCAGCGGAATGTTTCAAATGGAGGCCCCTCCATGTGGTGCCCACAAAGTCAGGCAGCAATCAAACTTGCATGATTGAAACAAAGTGATCTGAAGTCAAGCTAGCCCTGCTATGGATCCTTTTTTCCACAGCTGAAATGAGCATCAGTGGGGATTAATATGCATTAATTAAATTGACTGTGTTGCCTTTAATGAGGAGGAAAGGATTTGATGTTAATGCTGGTGATTTCATAGAGGCTTCAATCCACTTAATTAACTGTGTTTTCTCAACAAACCGAAATAATCAATGAAAAAGATATTTCATTACAAGCGAGTTATTACCACCAGTCTCAAAGCCACGTTATTAAAACAATATGGTCTTCAGAAGAAGGTTCGTTTATTGCAGGGGAAATAACTTTATTAGTTTTATCCAACCAAGATGTCCTTCTTGCAGTCCATAAAGACTACATTACTGACCTGCAATGTTGGTGAAGAGAAATCTTTCCCTGGTTTTAAATCTTTCCCTGTATATGTGTGGACCAAATATACATTTTGTTAACTTTCATAGTCTTTGAAGGTGACCATACATCATAGAAACTCTCTCTCTGTTTCTCTCTCTCTCTCTTTATATATATATATATACACATATAGATATCTTTATAGAGAGATATAATAATATTTTTAAAGAGAGAGAGAGAGAGAGAGATATCTTATATATATATATATATTTAAGCTCAATTAGAAATGATGCATAACATCGTTTGCAACGTACATCTTTAAATGATATACCCGTATTTTTATTTATTTTATTCACTTTTGATCAAGTTCAATCTATTTAATCACGTTTGTCAGTTTAAATGTAAAGACTTTTCTTTACGACATGGTCACCTTGGTAACAAAATACACCAACTATTTCAGATGTTTTGGGGGCAAAGTTAAGTTGCGAAAATTACATCATTACGGAGAAATGTAAAATTAGATATAAATTACAAATATTAATAAATTGAATGAATAATACTTATTTTACTCTTCGTTTAGACTTGCAAGTAAAATGTAATAATATAAAAAATATTCATGTGAGTTTCAATATTTTAGCATAGCTATAACATGGGTCAGGACGATGATGAAAGTGGCAAAATTATAGGCTACATTTTATATATAAGAAATGTGAAAATTGCTAAATAAATTATAAAGGTTTAAAATGAGCTTTCACTTTCGTTTAATGTAACTTTTATATAACAAAAAAGAAAGTTACAATATTTTAGTTTTTAATAGAAAAAACTTTTTTATAAAGTCCAGGTCTGGTGACCGGAAGAAATTACGTATTACGCCATCAACGCAAACTTTCACGTTCCGCCTCGGCGCGTCCCACTATTCAGGTAAAACCATTTTAAAAACATTATTGAGGTTTTTCGTTATTCTCTTTATACTTTAACTATTTGCCTAGTGATAAAATATGTATTAAGTTCTGCGTGCAGGTGTGAAATTGCCGAAGTAATTTCCGACCCTAATGATTAAACGAGCGTTTTGTATATCCATCGTGATGAATGGTTACGCACTTATTTTTCTCATACAGCATTATAACGGAACACAAACAAACTCTTCTTCGCACGATTTTTATCGCGCAAGCCCATCGCATGATGGCGATGCGCATGTTAGTGCTCAGCCGCCTGTGTGCTTCCAGACTGCGCTCCATCACGCGCACTCAGTGACCTGCTTTTGTTCACGAGTAAATGGTTATGATTATAGTAACTGTTGAGGGACACATGAACTTGCAGAGGTAACTTTGAACACTTACTAACCGCACTGACTAAATTAGTTTCAGGCATGTAGTCCAGGTGAGCATAATTACAGAGATAAATGGGCCAGGTAAGTGACAGTGGCTTATGGCACGCTGCCACGGGACAGGGCATTTGTTGTGGAGGTCCCAGTGTAGCTTTGGCCCATATACTTCAGAAGCACTTCCTCTAAGATAAGAGGGAAAGGTAATTATGAAAATCTGGACCACACCGACAGACCCGCTCACCCCTTTGAACCCCTCCAGCCTGCCTGCATCAGTACTTTGGGTTACCTGCAGTCACATACATTAATCAAAAGCATAACTGGTTGATTATTTATTTATTTAGTTTCCAGGTCAAAGCCTTTATATTTCATCCCCAATTTTGCACACGGTTTGGAAACATTTAATATAATTAAAGCAGTTAGCGAAAGTAAACTGAACAAAAAGTAAACTGCAAACCAATAAATAAAAATCTTTACCCATTAACCATTTTGTTGTTCTGCATATTACGTCTTCAATACAGACACTGATAGTTTTGTACATTGCTGTAAAGACATTTTTGGTTGATTCATCTATAATGCATTACTTTGGGATCCAAAGAACTGATGTTTTGGAGGCTGGTTTTGACAGGTCAAGGTATAAGTTGCATTTTAACATCAGATGTGTTGTGCAAATGTAACAGATGTACACTTTGACCTCCCACTTTCTTCTTCTGTGCCATCACTTAAATGTTAGTGTTACACTAAAGCCCTGTAAGAAGAAAAGCTATCTTACAATCGCTGTCAGAATTAATCCTACATTTCAGCAACTTTACGGTTACAAGCCTGTTTGCATGCATATTCAAACCCTTTGATATCTAACTGATACTTGCATTGCAGTTTATGTTTTGCATTGTTTATTATACTGCATTTGTTGTTTACCTGTTCGTTCAGCTAGTTCATATTAATGCAAAACATCCAGTATTTTTCTGTTCTTTATTATATTTTGGTCATATTTCAGTGAGTGCCTTGGGCAAGTGCCAGGCTGCAGATGAGAAATGGTGCACCTGTGTGCTGTCTAAAGATAGGCTAGCGGCAGAGGGCCAGAGAGCAGACTCCAGAGGACCCATCCGTCTCAATCGAAGGCTGCAGCTGACACCTTACAAAGAGGTACAATTAATAAGGACATTATCCGTCGGCAGGCAACAATGGGGGCCTGACGCACAGATACTAACCCCTGGAGGTCTGGTGAGTAAGGGGAGGGATGGCAGGCCTGCAGGCCTTTAGAACAAGGCTCATTAGGAGCAATTTCTCCACAACATGAAATACTATCCCATAATAGAGCCATCTTTTCAAACCATTATCAGCTTCTCTGTTTGGATTGGGTCGTTTTCAAGGATCAATCATACGTTTGTCAGGGGCTGCTGAAACATGTTTCTTGTTGGAAGAAAAAATGTCTATAGACAAAGCCCCCCAGCCCCCTTTTTGTGATAAAATGTGTGTCCTTGAATCAGATTTTTATTAAGTTCCTATTATAGTCCAAGGATGGAAACGAAAGGGTTGCAGACGGTCAAATAATTTTTTTAACATTAGACTTTGTGTTTTGCCCATTTCAGAAAAAATATTGTTCAGTTATTTGGCGAAAAGCAATTATATTGATTTATGTTGGCATTTCTTTAAAGGCATTTGTAGTTTTTGTACATTTCTTTAATGATGTCAGCTTAGCACTGTAAAGAGCAAATTGAGTATGTATTTGATACCAGAGATCAACATAGTCATATTTATGTTTTAATGTTGTTTTTATTTGTTTATGTAGAAGAACATTATTTTAATAGCAGCTTGCTTCTGAAAGTGCCATGCTTTAAGGTGCCTGTCGTGACATCATTCTTAGTGTGACCCGCCCATCTAAAATTTCCAGTGTTGTTGCAGGTTTTGGACTGGAAAAAATCTCTCATAAGCGTTCATGGGGTCACTCAGCTGTAAAAAAAGAAATAAAACAGAGTAAATATAATGCTGTTTTTTTTAAATGAGTTTTACATTTTTTTAATAATGAAAATTGCAGAGCATAGAATATTGAGGACATTAGCGAGAACAATGTTTTTTTTGTGTGACATTTTACAATTACAGAGTTTTCCATAATATTTCAGTCTCCACAAACAAAGCACTTATTACACTCAACAATGCAACATGGTAAATCAAGGCTGTGTCAATCCTGAGTGCTTTTAGTGAGATACGTAAGTGTATATTAAATGAACTAAAGCCTAATCCATGCTTAACTTTTTTCCAGTTATTTGGCAAGTCAAGAGTTCCTTTCCCTGTTATCGGTTTTATTTTATGGTACATTCCATGGGGATGGATTGAGCTTGGTTATGGATTAACAGTGCGATCAATGCTTAGATTTGAGTCTGGCTTCCAGAGCTGAGGAAAATGAATTGGAAATGCAGTCAAACCTTATCGACCCACGCATAAGACTTGCTTTCATTGCAGGCAGAGGATAATATTGTGATGAGTAGCTAATCTCCCATTTTAAACACAACCCTCACCCCTCATTTTCTCACTGGAGTGCTTTGTTTTATTTGTTATACATTTAGATTTGATTATTTCCAATTTTTTGGTATATTGTGCATTTCACACAAAATATAAAAGGAACTTGTGAATTGTTGTTGCAATGCGTTTTGAGTAGTTGTGTATTGAAGTAATGCAGTTGACTTTATTATAGCTATAAATCATACATTGTGTTCTAAACGTATTAAAGGCAGAAAAATACCATGCTCATCTTTAGCATTGGGGAATTCAAGTGTGAATTGAATTGGGCTGAAATGGATTAGTTGCTTTTCTTGGTGTCAGGTCTGTTGAGCTCAGAATTAGTGTAAAGTAAGTTATCATTATTTTTTTCACCCTAATGATGCTCTTGCATTTGGTTGTTGGTTTTGTTGTATTTAAATGCAACAATTAACCTCACTGTTAAATTGTTTTTATGACCGTCATAAGTGACAGATGGTTATAATAGGTTACAATTATTACTTTTTTCAAATTCATGAGGAAGATATCAGCAAAGTTTCAGTCTCTCCGCTACTTTTTTTAAAAAAAAAACGAAATAGTTTATAATATTATTTCATTGAGAAATTTTAGCAAAAAAATCTGTCAGTTTAAATCTCATTTTGTCCGAGCCTGAGGAATAACAAAAAAGTTCTAATTGGCTCTGAAAAATATGTTAAAAGACAATGAGGTGTAATTATTTGAATATTTGCGGTCTTTGTTATATTTCACGATAAAAACAGATTTTAGTCTTAATTCTTTCGCTTTTCGTCTCATATTATTGTACAAAATCACAATGATTTCCTCCATTAAATGCCACAAATTACAGAGCGAGAGAAAGGGCCAAGAAGGTGGATCCCATTCATTTCAGGTTTCATTTTCTGTATTGTGTTCCAAAGTCTGTCCTCACATGCCTACTCCTGCTCTTCATTATTGAAGTAGAACAGTGATTAACAGCAATTTACAGTATAATTACGTGAAACAAAAGGAAGAAAGTGCTGTCACTTTGCAGAAGAACAAAACAAGTGTGTAATATGTGGTCTACATCTGGACACAGAACTACAAGATGTCTCAAAACTTGTATTGTGGAAATAAATATGAGAATTTTAGAGTCAGAGGTCACCACTGTAAATCTTAAATCAAAAAACAGTTGTATTTCTAAAGACAAACTTGCTTTGAAAGTGCTTTATGTCAATAGAAATGTTAAAAGAGTAGCTTGTCTTGAAGGAACAAAAGGACTGGGTGTTCCATCTAATCCTCAGAGTTAAATATTAGGACATTTTAATCCATTTGATCTGACCTGTGAATGTGTTTCACATTGTATCTATCTAACCAAGCCCTGAGCGTAGAAAAGTCTCTTTTTTAATCTATTGGTGCCAATAATACCTTGGAGGTCTTGAGAAAATCGTGGTCATAGGCAGGCTACCGAATATACTAAAGGGCTCCTTCTCTTAGTAGCTCTTATCTTCAGTGAACTCTTTAAAATGGAAGGTCCTCCATGGAGACTGGGTCAATATCCTGAGGGCTGGCACAGCAGAGAGAACTATTGATCTCTCCCTATCTGTTTCCAGTGCTGTACCTCTGCTCACATGATACATGCTACGATTCCTGCCCTTGTTCCTATCAAAGGGCCCTTCTGCAGGGCTACAAAGACAGCCGTGGCTTTCTGCCCAACATGGGGTGATTTTGAAGTTGTTTAGTGACATAATACTGTAACTGATCGTATGGGGGCCTTTATAACCTTGTGGCGAAACAGAGACCCAGATTGCCAATGAGTTCTGTCAATCAGAGGGAGAGGAGATGGCAGAGAGGTGCAGGGCCTGTGACAATGAAAGCAAGACAAGCAAATCAGGTTAACTGCTGATCAACCGAATGTCTCTGACTGTAATGAGGCCTTAGTTGCCCGTGGCAATGCATAGTTCAGGAAAAGGTTCTTTCTTCGTTCCTCATGCACCCTTTTGATCATGTTTGCTTTTCTGCTGCTGGGATTCTCATTGTTGTTTTTAATTACTTTTCCGCCAAATGGCACAGATGAAAGATAGGTGTCTGTAATTAATAACATTTACATAAATTAGCATCACTAACAAGTCTCATTAGTAGCTTCTGGCTTTTGTTTTGACTGAAGTCTCATGTCACCTTCTTCCATAAGCACTAAGTATAGAGAACAATATCAGAACGAGGCCATAATTCACTTGATCTCCGCCAAATTTTTGGTTACTTCACTGGAGGTAATTAAATCAACTGCACATTCCAATGATTAGGGTCAACCTGTGGAAATACGCTGACTGCTTTATTACAGCATAACAGAATCGGCCAACTCTGTTCAATTAGTCAGTTCAGAGAGATACTTTGTGGTCTTGAACATGCAGTTTTCAGACGGGCTCAAATGCCTGATCAAAGACTCTCGCAGCTCTCCGTTTGGCTGCGTTTAATGAGGGTCAGGACAATGTGCTTTATCTGCTGTTGCTATGCAGGAGACTCTTAAATGCGCCATTTTAGTCTTTTGATATTGGTCAGCATGGTAATGACGCGCAGAAATTCCCTCCTATTGCAATCAATATCCGTACGGTGCAAATGAAAGACAGCAAAATGTTTTCTTTCAGGTAGACCTGTCACCCTTATAATGACAAGAAAGCTCACAGGTTTGTCTTCAGTGCGGTGGAAGTCAGGCCTAAAATGGCAGATTATCTTCACGTAGTACCTCCACAAAGACTCCATGTATGCGCCGTGGCAAATGGAGCGAACCCGGGCCGCGGTAATGACTCCTAAACGCCGCCCGCTGCCTCCGATCATATGCTTTATAATGATGTATTATGTCTCCTGAGCACAGCAGAAGCACTTTTTTCTTCCCTCTTTATCTTTGTAGTGTGCTAGAGCTGGAAAAAAAATGTGCATATTTACATCTGGTGTGGTAAATAGACTTTATATAACCCACATTTGTTGTGATGTTTGCCTGCAAAGATCGACCCCTCTTCTGCCTCTGATAAAGACCCCCCCACACACACATAAGCGGGTTTTGTAACAATGTGCTTCAGCCGAGTAGATCAATAATGCACTCTTTCTGTGATGCCAGAACCAAGCGCTCTGTGATTAGTTTGACAGAAAATGACTCCCTAATCAGTGAAATGTATTCTGTTTTGGTGGCTAAATGAGGGTGTTTACTCTCATCGCCGCACAGGTCAGGGAAACTCCACACTTTGCTGCTTTGAGACAGAGCACTATAATCTGTGCCAAAAGGACAGGCTGTCATTACACACCAACGGAGTAATAGACTGACATTGATGCTATGGTGAACAATTGGTTTTCCGGCAGCAGTCAGGTGGGCTGTGGACTAAATTATGAAGGAAAGGAGGCAAAGTGGTTGTGTGTGTGTGTGTGTGTGTGTGTGTAAGGTTGTGGAGCAGGAAAGCCTGTCTTGTCTTTGTGATGCTGTTGGCACAGGATGTACTGTAGAGCTTTGACTGTAACCTGGGTCTAAAAAAATCAGTACTGCTTATCTACTGTGGTCTTAGAATAACATTGCTTTTGGTGTGTATGTGTGTTTTTTTGAGTGCCTTAACTGTTTGCGAATCAATCAAGCACTGTACTCCTCTTATTTAGTACCATTATGCTAAATTAAAGTGCTGATATTAATTTTGTTCATTTAAAACAATTATCCTCTTCATATTTTAATAGATGGACTCACATGCAGTTCTCAGCCGCTTGTCAAATAGAGACATCTGTGCCATGATGAAGCCCCCCCCCACTAACTTTGTCTGTATTCAGCCTCCGTTCTTATAGTTCACATGTGACACTTTCTCCAACAAAGGCTACTATATCCCGTAAAATTGTGACGTCTTATTCAAACTTGCAAATTTGAATTGAAATAGAGACATCACTGTCCATAATCCCACCGATGACAAGTGCATGACCGAGATCAGAGGTCAATAGCTGTCAAAGTCTGCTAGTTTTTGGAGGGATTTGTCCTCATCCATTCAAGTGAAAATCGCAGTGACGCTTTGTCTTCAGCACTATGCCGGAAACAGGCAGAACAAGAGAGGCCTAGCTCTGAGCCCTCAGTGCTAGATTTTCACCTGTCACTGCGTTGGCCTGGTTAGAAAAGGGCAGGGGAAAGGCTTCGACTGGCCAATAGTCAGGGTCAAGGACGGACCAGGCGCTGCCACTCCCCAGCCACATCATCTTTGTATGACAGCACCACCCTTAGGTTGAAGTTCAGTCAGGCTTTTTCACTGACACAGAGCTTAACGTCAAATACAAGATTAAAGCAGGGGTGTTGCATCCTGGCAGAGCCCAAAGGAAAATATTGAGCGCTAAGCCCTTCTCTGTGTCGAGCGGCGCTAAGGGGACAGGTAGTTAATATTAGAAAGAGGAGACGGCCTAGTTAGCAGCGGCTGCCTGCTGCTTTCCGAGTGCTCAGTCTCGGTCAAAAGGCCACCCGGGCTTTGCTGCTGTTTTATTGGTAAAATATATTACAGTTGAGGCCAGCCGAACTGCCTTATTAGAAGGTGGGGGCGTGAAAAGATGCCCCTCTGACATATTTTCCAAGCACCGCACGTATCTCCATATTACTGAATAAATTACTATAAGTCAGGATTTTACTCCTCTGCCTTTTAATATCTGAGGTTTATGAGGAGTCAATAATTGGCCCATTTAAACAAACATTACTTCAGTCACCTCGACCAACAGATTGTACATTTGGTAGATGAGAAGATGATCTTGGATGAAGATGGAAAAGCTTTTGATTCTCAGTTATTTATGAAATGGAACATCTTGAAACAAAAACGTCTATTTTCTACTTTATTAAATTGCAATGGCTTGTGAAATATTAGTTAAATAAATGTTTCGAAAATCAAAACTGATGTCTAGACTTTGTATTATGAGTTTCCACGCGTCTTGTGTTATAAAGTAACAGGAAATAAGAAACAATCTTCTGGCTATGATAAAGGATTGTGGGGATTGGATGTGGGGCAGCATCATTTCTGGTTTTCGATTACTATCTCAATTCTTGAGGCTCCAATTGGCTTGTAATGCAGACAGATGTGAGCTGTATTTTCTTAACAGTCTGTTTTAACAGGCTTCATGCATGTGCGATGAGGAGAGTCACTGAAGCTCATTAACCGCACGCAGTGAAGTCAGAGGCCACGGCCTGTATCGCTGAGTGGTTATTTGACCACAAATCTCTCCTGAATCTAAATAAAGCTATTTTTGAAAATTTGTTTCAGTGTTAAATGTAAACAAAGGCTTTGTATTTTGATAGTAGAATTCTGTTGATTGAAAGCACAAAGTCTGCAGTATGTAAATGAAGATATTTAAATCTAATTTTTGCTTTAAAGTTAAACATATGCAGATTTTTTTGATTGAGAGTAAGATGTATATAATGGTATAGTTATTTAGAATTGTGTACACAAATAAGACATTGAGAAATAAATACAATTTTTCCTTTTTTAGGTTAAAAATTAACAGAAATGTTTGTTACAAACAGAGAGAACAGAGAGTCAATGATTCAGAATTACAGCTTTAAAGCTGTTTAAATGCCTTTATTATTTGAAATAAAAAGTTTTCATTTAGTTTGTGCTATTAATGTGGACAAACAGAGAGAGAAAGGGAGAGAGAGAAAGAAAGAGGGAGAGAATGTTGCTGCTGGAACCAAAATAAAGGACTGCAAATGTTTCCGAAGCCTTTAATCAGGTTCAAACCTCTGATATCTCATTGTCTTTTACCAGATGTTGCTGCTATCTGCTATGACACATGCACCACTCAGGTTGCCCAGCCCCTCTGGTAAGCTACAATGAAGATTTATGCAGAGGCCATGTTGCCCTAGTACATCACCTTCACTGCTTTCCCATGAGTGACAGTGACTTCAAAGGGAACAGGGTGCCTGTGTCCAAAAAACATGAAAAACAGCTCCACCAGGAGCCGCTTGCAGTCATCCTTTAGAAATAGATCAGCATGGCCGCCCATCCCCTGCTTATCATGCTCTCCTCAAACCCGTTGCCCGAGGCGTCCTGCAAATCAGACCACTTTTTCTTTTTTTTTATTCAGGCTACATTTGATATAGTGTGACGTTAAAGAAGCTAAGCTGAGACAGGCTGATTTGTCAAGACAGCTCATATGCCAGAAATTGTGCAGAAATATGCAGCATTGCTTCAGAGATATGGCTTTCTACACCCCCAGATATGTGTGTACCTTAGAGCCAATTTGGCCTGATTAATGGAAAGTTCTGGTAGCTAAGTTGTTCAGCTTTAGAGGAACATTTATAAAATCCCTGAGGGTAGAACGGAGCAGTTAATATACAATTTTAAATTCATTGTGTAGCTTGCGCTGATTGATGTATTGGATGTATTGAATGTATAATACTTTAGGTATCATTATAATGTAGAAAATGTATTAAACTATATGTTCAGTGCTTTATTGGTGCACATATAATGCATTATTATTTATTTGACCATTAATAAGGCATAAGATGTTTCAAAAGGAATTTGAAACCATGGCACGGTATATACTTGAACAAAAACTTCAGCAGCCATTTTATGGCATGGAGAGCCCTCGCCTAGTTTTTCTTGTTATAGCTGAACAAGCCTTAGAAGCTACAGACCTCTAAGAGGTTTGAGGAGCTTAGAAAAGGCTTAGCTGCCCTTCTCATCACCTCTGTACTCCATAGCAGTTAAAACCTTGAAGAGAAACCACCATTATTCGTCGTATTCACTTTAAACACTGTCACTTGTTTTTGAAATTAAATTACATTGAAAAGTTTAAATTAACCAAACATTTTTAATTAATGTAAGATAGATTGTCAGTACACACATTTGAGGATAAACAGACTATTTATTGTTATGCAGTTCAGATTCATTTCAAGACATTTCATAAATGTGAAATTACAAAAGCACTAATGGGAGTAAATCTATTTCACGACCACAGATTATATCACAAGCCACCAGTGTTTTACCAACAGTCAGCTAACCTATAAAAGGACAGACGTTCATTATTATTGCAGTTTTTTAAGTATCTGATTTGGCCCTGTTTGGACGTATGCAATTACTTCTGATGAGAATTTTTTGGAGACAGAGGCTGATCCTGACGGCTTTTCTCTAATCCCTCCCCTGGATGCAGGCTTAACTAAACAGCAAGTTTGTCACAAGCTCAAACAGCAACTCGGTGTTGCACTGGATACTTCATTCAGCTTAAGCCAACTTATCGTGCACATTCAAAGCACATCCATTCAGCCATGTGGACGGGTCTTTTCACCAGATCTATTAAAAAGCACTCTTATCTGTATTTAGCATATGCCATGTATGTCGGCTTTAGGCAGATTCACACTCCAGACACCTCGAGTCATTCTTGAGCTGAAGCTACAGATAACATTCGGAAACTTCCTTGGACATGCAGGTTTAACATCTCAATAACTCCGTTTCACATCCCACCAGCTTATTTATTTATTAGCTTCTCAGCCTTCGCTAGGGCGGGACGGTGAATTCATATAATTTGCTTTGTTACTCCTCCAAATGGCTGTATTTATTTTGAAAGCAAATGGTGCTATCTGCTTTTCTCTTCTGTGTTTTCCATTCAGTCTATTCAGAATCCAGGGAACGTAATAATGTACAGTAAGTGGTAGGCTGAAACTGAAAATTACATACTGCTGGACGTGTGTGTGATGCCTAGCATATCAATCTAAGCATGCAGACTTAATACAGCGGTTTTGCTGAATGTCCCTCAATATAAACAAATTCCATTACATGGACCGATCAGAACGTTGTAAAATAAGGCAGTAAATTAGCGCGCCCACCCGAGTCTGAAGACACAATTCAATGTGTTTGCAAACTGTGCTAAAATATCTAGTCAAGCAGATAAGAATGCAACTCTGGTGGGAAAATGTAGCCTTGCCTCAAAACATTTAGTGAAATACAATAAATTCAGTTAATAATTGAGGAACAAAACACTGCACAACAAAAGCTGGAAAGCATCCAGGAGAATGCCTGCAGATTCACCATGGTGGAAGAGCTTTCAGAAAGAGATGTGTTCAAGCTGAAGTGCTGAGGTTGGGAGTTTAAAACAGAGTGCTGCCCTGCACATTTTCATAATCAGTTTACTGGGCCCCCATTTGGTCAGACATTGGCCCCAGCCTTTGCATTAGTCCATTTGTCATCACACAATGTTTGGCACAGCATCACCTTATTCACAAGCAGATAAAAATGTAATTAGACTGCTAATATCTTCATAATGTGATTTCATTGCACGTTATAACATTTTCCTTTTAAAATATAAACGTAGAGGCTGTGACATAATTTGTTGGGTTTTACAAGATAAAAGCAGAGCAACATTTTTAAATAAACCTTTAATATAAGCTTTATAACGGAGAATGCAGTGTGCATATCGTCAAAGGTACTTTTAAGAAAACATATATGAAAACATATATAATGTGTGTATATATAAAATAAATGACTACAGCCGGATCTAAAACGACAGATTTTTTTATTTGCATTTTTTTAACGTAGCTTTGAACAAATTCTGAATTATGTTTAACGTAGTAACGATTAAGAGCTTGAAAACGGATAAGATAAATTACTAAATGTGTCATTTAAATGTATTTATTTAACTTAACCGGCTTTAGTTGAATTGATCTTACAACCGTATTTATACCAAATACAAAATATGACTGAATACTCCGCCTTCGACTTTGCGCTGTGAAGGGAAGCAGATTTATTCTTTAACTCCCTGAGATAATTTTCGATATTAATAGACCAAAATTCATTAAAAATGTTTTATATGTTGTGATAATTCCGTTATAATTGCCATAATCAAAAGAAAGAGCAAAACATGCGAGTAATTCATCAAACACCTTTTATTTGAGCTTTGGGGGAAAAAATCAATATTTTTAGCTGCGCGTAGGAAATTTCATTCGTTTGCTTTCTGTGTCGTTTCAGGCTGAATAAAAACATTGGTTACGCATAAACGCTGTCATTTTAGAGATCATGACGGTACAGACAAGTAGTCTGTTTATTTTGAGAAAGTGAAAATATCTTTGATTTTGTCACAGCAAGAAAAATACCGTGTTTGCTCTGAACAAACATGAAGGCTGTCATTTTACGCAGTTGTCGGTTTTAGCCGCAGTGGTCAATAATTTTACATCACTTTAAAAATGAACTTTATCTTTAATGTTCAGTCGTCGAATAATCTTTGTTGGATGTGTGAGCTACGAAACAACTACAGGACTCTTTACTATTTCACTCAGGCGGGTTAAAGTTCTCACAAATATTTTTATTTTCCACCAAATTGAATTGTTTCGATATATTCTCAAACATAATGTCGCGGGCCTCCTGCATGAAAGACAAATGTGCAAATCCTGTGGCTTCGACTCGTATTTGCCTGGATATAAGATTATTTTACTCTCTCATTGAAGTGTGCTGAGGAAAGACGCCTGTAATTCTTCTCTCTGTTTGATATTAGCACAAGGGCTTTGCTTCTAGAGCCTTTGTAAAGGGCCAGTGTGCATCTCCTGCTGCACTGAGCAGGGAGCTCCTAGACTCCAAGACCAGCATCCTCCTCTCATACCTGTTGAGAAGTCTTTCATCCTTAATGGGCTCATTAGCCACATTGTTAATTGAGTGCTATTCAGGGCAACATCAAAGCAAAAAAGGAGAGTATGCAGCGCCTTTATTTATTTTTGGCAAATAAGAGACCCAACAGTGCTCTAAATGCAGCTTTCGCGGGGGGTATATGCTAAAGGAGGCTTATTAGGTTTTCTCAGCATTGTGTGCCATTATGTTTAAAACTTTAAGCACGATAATATTTTCTCTTCTGATGGCATGCGTTTCTGTTGCATTTCTGTCCTTTGAACAAGTTCCCTCGTGTCTTTTGTCATGGAGGAGAGAGAGGCTCCTCACGAGAGCTTTTCTCCACAACAGAGTCCTGAGAGGCTGCTGTGTGTAAAATAAACCAGGCGTTAGCACGTACCGTGAATAGAAATGTTAATGATTTAAGCATATAGCATAAACAATTGCATTTATATGATGTTTTTGTGCCGTTTCGTTCCTCCGATCAAAAGTTTCTCTTTTGATCGTTTTTTCTTTGTGTTTTTATTGTGTCATGAGCGTCGTAGTTGTTTCTGGTTAAATATAATGTCAAAATCAAAATGTACAATTGCAGCGTCGTACGTGACAGACAGATTTCTCAGTTATTAAGACGCTTATTGAACGATGTAAGGCTGAAAAACATCAATACAAATTAATATATTTTTTAAAACCATTGAATAGTAATTTAATAATAATAATTATAATAACAATAAAATTATAAAACATTTGAACAAATACATTTATACAATTTTTAAATATATATAATAATAATATATATATATATATATATATATATATTGTTTTTCTTTATGTATTTGTCTTTGAGTCATCGCACAGATTTTCTATCAGCTCAGTGTCCTCCCTCATGGTGCAATATTAGCTGGTAATAGGCTGGGAAAATTGAAGCTAACTCATCGGAATTAAATTTATCAGCATGTGTTCAGAGGTAATAAGCTGTCAGTTATAAAATGAAGATCTGTATTTAGATATATGATAGGGAAGAATAATGAATAGACAAAATAGATGAAGCTGTTTTGCAGCTAAATTAGTTATTTAGGACCAACAGACCAAGAGCAGATTTGTGATAATGACATTGATTATTGCTTTTCTTTATTGGATAGAGGTGCTGATGTTGTGTGTGTGGGTTTGTGTGTGTGTGTGTGTGAGAGAGAGAGAGAGGTTTGTTCTACAATAAGCAGTATTTAAAGGGTTAACAATTTTCGTGTTGATAAAAGACCGAATAGTGACACACATCAAACTTTTTAATGAAGGAAACCTAATGAGTATCATGAGTGGTGTGCTTACATGCAAGTCTGATCAAACTGGAATCCTGTGAACCAGACTGTGTGTAGCACAGGGCTTGCTGACTTCCGTTCCCGGGGGGAGGCTGCCTGGCTTTTACTAGAAAGCACAGGAGGGGAAAAGTTAATTTGCACAGCCATGTGTTCAGTGCTACAACTCAATAATGCACCTCCTACTAAACCACTGATTATTATTATTATTGTGATTCTAAGTGCATGATTAAAACTTTGAGGAAATATATTTTTGTGCAGTTAGAGTCACATTTTACAGTTTGCATTGCTGTGTTACTTCCTGAATGTCTTTGAACACAGTTCACAATTTCCTTTTTTACCTCCCTTGGATCAATGAGCCAAAACATGAAAAATTGAATACAGATAAATAATACATCAGATATTAGGCAATGAATGATTTATTAGTATCCTGGAGACTTTGTTGTGCAGATGTTAAAAATTCTCATTACTTAAGTGTCCAAAATGAAATGAATTTTAAATTGTTAGTCCATATCAATTTTGTAAGCTTTTACATTATTGATAATAGTTAGCTGGAATAGAGATGATTGTTGTCGGAATCAATTCGTACTGTGGTTACAGTTTGTCATGGCTTATATTGAAATACAGTCCTCACCTGCCTAGTTGTCATTAGAAGTTTTTAAATTCTGAAAATGTCTGACATCAAAAGGAAATGTACTCTCTCCTGAGTGTAAAAAAAAGTCTGAAGGACAAAAATAGATTAAAAAATTAAGACAAAGAAAACTGGAAATACTTGAATATGCCTGATATATCATTATAATGAAGAAAAATAACACACCGCCTACACGTACAGTATCCTAAATATTCATGATGTTATAATTTAAACTTTGTTACAGTTAATTGTTATTTGGACTCATTGATCCTGTGTAGGAAAAGTGAATAATTAAGCAAAAAGCCAGAATGGAGAATTTTTGAAAGGAGAACATTTGATTTCAACACTTGTAGTAAATTGTAAAAACATTCAGTGTTGTTACATGTCTTATTCTTTATCACTTTTAAATTCAAAATTGATCTAATTTTGTTAATGTCTTGGTTCCATTTATAGTTACAACTATGATTTCGAATTTAAACAACTTTATTAATTTAAATTATTAACTGTTTTTTGCTAAATTAAAAATTGTTTTTTAGTGGAATTTTTTTTACTTTTAGATTTTATTGATTGCTTGATTTATTTTATGCAGAGTATAATTAAAAATGTAATGTTTGTCTTTGTTTTCTCCCAGGCTTGTAGCAATGATGTGTTCAGGAGAGGTGAGCAACCCAACAGTTGCCTTTGCCCAAAATTTGGGGCAAAATATTTTTCCCACCACTGTGAATAGCATCACACTGAAATAAGAGCAGCTGCATCAAAGCCCAGTTTTAATATAAATCTCACATTCAGTGTGGGAGATGGAGCAGATACCTTCTTTCTTCTGACCCGCTCTGTGTAAACAGCCAGTGACATGAAGAAAAGTATATTAAAAAAACCAGCGTGGCTGCTGGACTGGCGTCTGATGCCTGTCAAATCATTAAATAGGAGAGGTGGCGTTATCAATTGCAGGGGATCACTGATAGTAATGGCACATGGTTGGGATGCGTCATGTCTTCCGCGGGGCCACTCTGGGGGCCTTTTGTGAATTTATAAAGCAAGATAAAATCGGTTTCATATTTCGCCACCAAATCGACTGATGAAAGCGGCTGGGAAAGAGAATTGCATGGTGGGCGCTTTGTCACCCGTCTCATTGGCTCCAAAGGTTGATGATGAGACGGGCGTAAAAAAGTGAAAAGGTAATGAGAAAAAGCCAAGCAGCGGGTTTGCGCTATTTAATAAGTCATCACACTGCTATCTCATTACCGGCGTCGTGGCTGGGAAAGAATGGCAAAGCATTGCGGTGCACGCAGACAAACTTTCGTTTGTTTTGGGATAATGCTATCTTCCTGAAAATCTTCCGTAAGGCTTGAGTAGACGAACAGGGCCCCACTTTTCTGTCGCACTGACACCATTATGCCGCTCTCTCTGATATTAATAATCTTGACAAAGTAGGAAAAAAAGTGGTCCTGTTTTTTTATTTCCTACAGGAATGTGTGATTGCAATTAAGATAGGAGCCCTAACACAATATGGAAATTAGTGGAATCTGGGTTTTGGATAATTACATACAGAGCTTAGCTTTAAAATACTGTCCCTCAATCACAGGCAAACAAATGATCTGGCAGACAGGGGGATAAAAAGAAAAATTGTCCTGTCCTCAGGATACAGGCTGCATAACTTGGCACTATCATTTCTTTCAGCATTTCATACGAGTTCATCTCATAACTCATCAAACAATTTGCGGTGACTACGAGGAGCCTTTATTCTTTCCGCAGGTTTTGTTCTGCATCTAAACTGCGCACATAAAAATATAGCAGCCTGAAGGCAATTGGGTTTTAATGTTGGAGATGATGAATGAGTTGAAGCTGATTTTCTGGCAGGAAGATCACTGCGAGAGGACTCCTGGCTCATATTTGATGTGGGCAGTTAAAACAGAAGAGAAATAAATGAGATGTAATAAGAAAAAAATTCTTGAGACAGCTCCAGTCTGTTGCTCAAGCATTGCACACAAAGCCAGTGGCATGTCTTTCTGATCTGACGCAAATGCAGAAAATATTACCCGCTAATTTACTCCGTTGCGACGTATGCATAAAATATCTGCACTATTACTGCGTTTTATCATGCAAACTCACAGACTTAGGGGTGGCAGGTTTCTGAGTAGTGGCTGACATAGATGCACACTAGAACAGATAGCGCAGTCACATGCACCTATCAGCAAGCCCTCACTCAGAGGGGATTTTTGGAGCGTGTGGAGTTTTTAACATGGAAATTGGCTTTGAACCCCATCTGCACAGGTCGGCACATCTTTGGGTGAGGCAGTGCTACTGCTGACAGGGAAAATGAACCATCAATTCCTTATAATATGGCCTGATTATCATCCTACTTACCCCCTGCAAATTCCAACTTAGAGCAATTCAGTGCCATCAAGGAAATGGTGTAACCCCAGAAAAGACGTGACCCCTTCAACTGATGTGCTTTTTAACCAATAGGAGATATATACTGTGGGTCTAGGAATTTTTCAGACAAAAATAAACAACTTTTTACATATCTGCTGGCAAAAAAAGATGATATAGAACGTAAAGATGTTTATCAAAAAAGCAGCATTTTCTATCGCAACAGCAAAGTTTTTTTATGCAACTTTTAAAAACTTTATTTTTTCCCTGCAATAATGAAAAAAATCACAAAATACTTTAATCTGTACTGTGCTACATAAGTTAATGTTTTGTAACAAAGACATTAGAAATTGCCAGAATGGTGACAGCAACCGGTAGACAGCCAAAGTTATTTTCATGCCAAAAGAAATGAAATTCAAAACAGCTCCTACCTTTGTAGCCCTGTTGTTTTCATCAATTTAACTAGGACTAGCGTGGCCACGTCCCCCTCCAAAAGTGGAGGGAAAAACTAGCTGACTGCGTGTTAAACTGCCAGTTAAATTAGCTCTGATGTATAGCACTCAGTCTAAAGAGCAACTTTCAGTGTGTGAAATGTGAGTGATCAGCAACTTCTGCGGTAGGACTTGGGTAAGTCCAGCGTGGGATGTCTTTATTGGAAGAGGATTTGTTTTGTTGTTTCCTTGGGTCTGTCCAGCTCGCTGGTGTCCCTTTCACCCGGCCAGGCAGCTGGGTCTCGACCCCTCAGATCTGCTCCTCAAACAGGGCTATTTTCAGGCCCCCACTGGGTCCTCCCTGTCTTCTCCCTTTAGCAACATCCCATTCACCCCAGAGATAACTTTATTCATCTTGCGCATCATTGTATCCAGTTGAATGAGGGAACTATGCAGACACTCTAGTGAATTGAACAAGTCTGTAGGGATTGGAAAAGGCCGGGTTGGGGGGTGTTTTGTGTGTGTCTTGGGGNNNNGTTGCATGTCTTAATGTCTTAATTTAAAGTGGGGCAAAAAAACATGTCTTCCATGTTGTTGTTCCTTCTATTTGGCTGGGCAGAGAGATTATTTTGCTGGCTAGTTGTTATTTTGAGTAACACTTGACTGTTGCTGACAAAATCAGTGTTGAAATTTTAACTTTTTCTCTTTTTATAAAATATCGAATGCTCACTTTCCCCAACACCATTATCACCACGGTGGATGATTCGGGTAGCTGTGAACGCGGCTTTCTGTGAAATCTGCTGCATTCCTCTCTTATTTTGTCATCAGAGAGTTTGAGCGGAGGTGTCTCAACTGTGTTTGATTTGCCTGCTGTGAGGCTGGCAGGGACAGTTGGGCTTATTCTCTCGCCCGCCTCCGCCCGAGCCACCCGGACCACCCTGCTCTTCTCTCATCATTCATATTCAAGCCAAGGCCTCTTGACAAGTCCGCTGATCTCACTCAATGTTTTGTGATATAGACAATACTTTTTTCTCCCTCCCTCTCTTTCTCTCCCTCCCTCTCTCTTTTGCTCCCTCTCTCTCTCACTCTCTAGGTCTCTCACCCCTTCTCTCAAAAAACTGCTGAAACCATCAAACTCCTCCAGGCATGGCAGTGTGATTGTAGTGAGGTAGCAGTGCAGGATTACTCCCCTCTGTGAGCTCCCTGCTAACAGCAGTGGCTGCCTCCCTCCCAGCCCTCGTAAAAGACAGTCTAATGAGGCAGATAAGCAGATGCCAACAGACTCCACACTATGTCCCACTGCTACTTTCCACACACCAACCTAATGATTTATTATCCATAAGCCAAAAAGCAAAAAAATTGGAACCGTATTGACAACCTGCAGAAAGTTTATAATTAGTTTAGAATGTGAAAAAACAGGAAGATGAGAACAAGTGGAAACAGAATAAGACGTGTGCAGCAGTAAAAAACTAAACATACAAAACAATCCCTGACAGGTGATTTTTTTTTTTCTGCATTTTCTTAATGTGAATAAAATTTAGTTGCATCTAAACATTGATTTCTGGGGATATTGTGAGTATTTGGCCAACAGTTTGCAACGAGTTCATTTGCACCATCAGCTGGGGGATTTGGGCTCACGTAAAAGAGAGAAGTTTATACATTAGCGCTGTAGTTGCAAAACACTGTTGATATTCAAATGATTATTGTGCAAAATCTGGGATAAGCTTCAGTGTGAGAGCCCCTCTAAGTGCCTACAACTATTGCTAATTCCCCTAACCATTGTGTGCCGCACAAAGGCCTTAATCCCGTTTCACTTTTGCAGAAGCTTGGGCTATTTTCCCTCTCATAAACCAACAACACTCCCCCTGGCCGGGCCTGAGAGGCTCAGAGAAAAGACGCTGTGTGTGTATACTTCAAGGCTTTTTTTGTGTTACTTGGCCGGTGCTCTGCATAAACTTTTAAGTGGTCCCAGTAGGCCCAAAACAGCTCTCTATCAAAAATAAACTAAATATACTAATAAGGAAAAAAATGAAAACAGCAAATAATCTAAATTTAACTAACTCAGTTATATGTAGATATTTATTCAAACTTTTGGGTTTTTTATATGTTGACAAAACTCCAGAATCACAGTACCAGCTGAGGCCAAAATCCAGTCAACTTTACTTTGTTGATTTGCTATAGAAAAACACACAATCTCCTCACATATCAAAGCAACACTATTATTTCCTTCCCTGCAGTTCTTTTGAAGAGAGAATATACCAAGCTGAAACATCCAAGGCCAGATGTGTCAAAGTTTAAGAATAAACAAAGAGTGAGGATAGATAACGGTGTCATCGGCCATGTTTGTCATGCACATTAATAAGAAGGGACAGAGTGAAACCTAAACACGTATTCAAACAAACCTGCCAACCCACAATCACTGTGTCAAGGAAATTTTTTGCCACTTGTTTTCTCCCTGTAAACATTATTTTTCTTTTTTAATATTCCCATTTGTATTGAAAATATAAACATCTCATAAAGAGAGGTGCATGAGGGGTCTTTTGTGTGGCTCTTATGAATGACTCAAAGTTGGCCTGTACCGTTTGTGGGAGTATTTAATGGACAGTCATGTTTAAAGCTGTCACGCTGTGCCAAACTCATCCTCTAATAAGAACATGATGGCTTTATTCGATCTGTGTGTCACGGGGCGTGCGAAAGCGGGTGCCAGCATGTGGCTTGTTCACTCGTGTTACAGGTGTAGGAGAGATAGCAGTCCACTTGTTTTTGAAAAAGAAAGGGGAGAGCTGGGCCTCATTTTTCCATAAACCGACATCAGTTGGATACTGACAAATGTAGGATTAGCCTGTACTTATAATCAGCTAATAGCTCACTATGTGTTCCTGTCAATCAAGGCTGAACAGAGCGCAGTGTGGGTGCCACAGATTTAAGCTGCAGAAACATGGCTACTGTACACTTTATTGTTATTCCACAGGGGTAAATGGACACTTAGTGCTTAGGGGGCGACCTGCGGCTCAAGTGGACTGCACAGTGTGTCACAGGAGTGAGCATGCATTTAGTTAAGGAAATGGATTCTTGGGATGTGTTAGGAAGTGTGTAGCACAGGAAGTGTACTTTTCACAAGCATCAAAAATTATTATTAAAGATATGTTTTGTTGTGATCCAAATTGTATCAATCTAAAAAGGTTTTAAATAGTTATATATGTATATGTGTGTGTGTGTGTGTATATATATATATATATATATATAAAATAATCTCGCTCTGTCTATATATATGTATGAATATATAAATATGTATGTATATATATATATAATTTATGTGTTTATATATAATAAAAATAACTTGTCTCATTTTCACTTATGTTAGTTTACAGTTTAGTCTTGGATTTATTTCTGGTTAGTTTAATGTTTATGGTATCAGTTTCATATTTCATGTTAATCTTAATTTGTGTTAGTGGAGTTTACAAATAAAAAGCTGTTGCAAATTGTGTGACTGACAGATTGTTTTGACAGATTTAAATCAAATTGAATGCCGTGCTTTAGTTTTTATCAGTTGCTTCTAATTGCTGCTACAACTCATAAAAAGCACTAAATTGAAAAACTGTTATAATGTGCCTGAAATGAATTATGAATGTAGATGATCACAGATTGTAATTGACCGCTGTTCACCTGCCTATTTAGTGTGGTTAGAAATTGAATTTAGTGATGGTGTCTTCCAACAGGGAAGCCCACATGTCAGATCCTCACTTCATAATGTCTCTGAAAAGTAGATAGATTAATGATGTTGAACCCAAAGTAAAAGATAATACAATCATAATACCAATCATGATGTATTCGAGTTTTGCAGTTAAACAAAAGTGTAGTTTTATTAAACAGTATAACTGGAAATATTCTCATTTACCCTTTTATAAGAATAGAAAAAGTATCTTGTGTGTTGTTTGATAAAGTAAGTGAATCCATTTTATGCAGGTCGTTTTGAAAAGGATTGGAAAAGTCACAATGGTGCGTTTGATGTTCTGATGTAATAAATAAAGATTTTAGTTGTGGAGTTAATCACATGATCACTGAGGTTTCTGATAGGCTTGCAGACGGGTCATCTCATGCTGCAATGAAGGTTACAGAGATCACCAGTGTATCTGAACATCTTTTAACATCTGATAGATTTCCAAGAACGATGCTGAGTGAGTGTTACTGGGACTTTTCCATAAATAGGAACCTATAAAAATAGTGTCTGAAACTTTTAAATATGTAGTAAGAGAGGAGCTTAAGGGGATAAAGTCTACGTGTTAAATAATTTGAGCACTTTTATTTTTAATGAGGTTTACAGTTTTATAGTCACAGTGAGAATTCACACTGATCTGTTTTCCTCCAGCAATAAAAAATTACATTGTCATACAAGTTGAATTTGTAAAATGCACAAAAAAATTACCTGGGTTGTAGATTAAATGGGGACATTTAGGTTTGGATTAACTTGAATATTAATATTGAAGAATATTGAAGAATATTAGTTGGTGGTTATGGACAAATGCAGTCAACACAATCTGAAATTGAGGTGATTTGATGTTATTTCTTCTTTTAGCCATACTTACATTGTTCCTTATTTGTAGAAAGTGCTGAAAATATTTGTATTAATAAATCTTCTCTAGTCTTAGAAAGATATGCATACTACTGTTCTGCTATAGTTAAAAATATTAAAAAGTGTAACAGTCTATCTACTGTTAACTTGTTCAGATTTCTGAGCAATTTTTCTTACTCATTGCTCATCTTCTTTTATAGTCCATTAAATTTCCTAGGATGAATTTTCCCCTGAAAATAATTAAATAATTAAAAAATTAAAACTGAAAATAAATCAAGCCACTGATAATAACACAATGGCTTGTCTATAATTAATAAAATCTTAAAAGCTTTATTGTGTAGGCCTTAATACAAATAGGGATGCTGCTTTAAGATTTCTGCTGGATCCTCGTTGATAAAATGCATCATCTTTGTGTTTATGGAAATGCACCATATTCAATTGAAGCGAGAGGAAAAAACGCTTCTTCTGTCACACAAAGGCCCCTTGCTAAGCCCCAACAACTTATTACATTTATTAAGGTCTTATCAAGTGTGATACGCTGAAGGACCCAGGTGGCCATCAAAATTATTCTCTTATCAGGTGTTCATTGGAAGTGGAATTAGGACGGTGGTTCTAGTTAAGAACTTATTCATACAGGAGTTTAATTATTATTAAAAGAACGGCGACACAATAGCTGGCACAGTCTCTTTCTGCACTCAGAATCTTAACCTCCAGGAACCTTCATGGGAAGGGCTGGCGTATCTCAGACCTGCACAGGTTTAATCTGAGGCACGCTGCGTCCGAGAGGGTGAGTTGGTCTGTTAATTCCATATTGAAGGTGGGCACGTGTTGAGAAGAGCTGAGACAGGTAGCGGGTGCCAGGGGATTCAGCCCCATGCCCTGCGAACGACTGCCAGGCGAGGTGTTAATTGGGCAGGTGCAATGGTGGATTGATGTTTGGTGTCCCATTGCAGAAGGGAGCGTGCATGGCTCACAAATTTCCCATAAGTCATTGCTCCAATCTCAAACAGAGTTATTATGCTGCTAAGGCATGTTGTTACGTGTTGTACTGATTTCAGTTTGAATGGTGCAATGGCTGTGATCCTATATAATGGCTTTTAGATTTGAATAAAGTGTGCAAGAGAGCGATGCAATGACTCAAAGGCTTTAGAATTATGTGTGTGTATTCCTGCGCTTTCACACAGGTGTGTTTGAAACATTGATTCTTACCTTTTCTGCTGTAAACATTAAATGCCATCCATTCTCACAGCACTTATTGTATCTTTCAATAAATAAAAAATACAGGCACGTCATACATTGCAATGGCCTTCATTGGGGGACAGAGTATTGAATGACTGTACCACTGCTGTTTTCTATTATTTTGTTTGGCTTATTATGTTATGATATTTCTATGGCCAACATACATGTATTTTAGTGAGGGTATATGTCCATCTTTCAGTATTTGAATATGAATGCACCTCCCTGGTACAGCAAAAGCTGCTCTCGTCAGAATTCACACAACCTTCAATTTAACCTCAGAACCATTATGTTCAATGGGGAACGGCCTCACCATTGTCGAAAATGCAGCATCCTTTTCAGCAAAAGGATTTAATTAAGCCCAACACATTCCAAAAGAAAGTAATTTTAGGACACAATCATGTGTCTCGAAAAGATAATTCCTCTTAATGGAGGCTTTTGAATACATTGACTGGAGGTCCAAACTGGACCTTAGTATGATATGCACTTATTTTTTTTAGAGTCTAACCAATAAAGTCCTAAATCCAATATATATTGTTTCCTAATGTTTCAAAAATGTGTTGCATTTAAAAAGCTAGCATTGTATTTAACAACCGTTATCTTTTTAAATTGTACTTTTTCCCCCAGTGATTTGCAGTTGGTGTGACTCTGTTACTGCACTCTAAAAGAGCCAGTAACAGAGTGCACCTACCCGCAGTACGGACCTCAAAAGTGTGCCTTACGAGATGGGTCTGCACACAGCTGTCACATAGGGTGTTGATATCTTAATCAACACAAGGAGGGACACATGATTCAGTTGGGGGTGTGAGGCTGCATTTATGCCTGGGAAGTAGAAGCTGTAGGGTGAGGTACGACGTGTTGGGTCAGCCTGAACAGCGAGGAGGGACTTTGGGGGTGTAGACTTGCTTTGTGCCATGTGCTGCAGAGACATAATGAATTACATTATAATTATAATACGGGCTGGACGCAAAAGGAACAAAACAGATATTTGAGCAGGGGGTGGAGAGGGTTGTCCCACTGAGATTTCGGCCTCAGAACGCAGTCATTCAAAGTCTTTAACGCGATTGCACACTAGCTTTTGCCGTCATGAATGGGGCTTTATTTTGCAGTATGCACACTCTAGCAGAACACTTCAGTCTTTTTAATGTGAACGCTTTAGGACGCTCGCTGTACAAACTGCCAACTTTGAATTCTATATTTTATAAATATATTTTCTGATTATGTTGATTATGATTATGTATTTTCTGATTATGTATTGAAAGTTTTTACCAATAGGCAGCAAAGTGCTTCTTAAATGAATATTGTATTTTTAAAAAGCACTGTGATTGTAAAAAAGCAGGTTTTTACTATAGTCATCATTCACTTTGAATGTTACATCCATTTAATGTCTGAAATTAGTATTCTGTGCATTGACGCTTGCTTATTATGAATGACACGACAATCCTGACCCCATCAACGCTGAACGAGACCTACGCAGGAAAACGTCAACAGAAATAGAAATCTATCCCGACGCATGTAATGCGAGGCCCAGCGCATACATGATGGTGTTCCATCATCTATGCGTTCCGTGTGCATGTAGCGAACACTGATTGGTGCATGTGTGTGTGTGTGGCGGGTGGGCGGTTGCGTCTAGGCGGGTTATGTTGGTCAGACCGCCGGTAGCCTGGGCAATAAAGTCTGGGGGGTGTCGGCTAGAAGGGGTGGGGGGTCGGTTGCCAGAGCAATAGAGAGAGGCAGAGGGGAGGGATGCTGGCAGTGACTGAGAAGATGAGGATTTGACAGTGAGGTGACAGAAAGTTCAAACAAAATGAGGCTTGTAGATTAGCAGCGCTCCCCTCTGTGACAGGTGTCATCTCTGGGGGCAGTCTGACACTCTGCCTGCTGCCACTCTTTATATAATATGGGGAGGGAGAGCAGGGAGAAGGAGACAGGAGAGTGCGGAAGGCCAACGCCAGTCTCACCTCACTGAGCACATCCTGCCGGAATCTCCCTGCCAGTCATAGCGATTAAAGCCCAGGTGGTACAGGGAAGCACCAGCATATAAACACACACACGTGAGATGAGCCAACAGCAAAATATTCGATTAGAACCTGTGATGCACGCGTTTGCTTTCATGTAAATCAAGCCTTAGGGAAGGATAATACTGCTACCAGATTTGATTTTTACACCATTCAAACAAGTTTAGCTTTCAGTCATTGTACTTATCTCTGCACTGCCTAACAATCTGAAACGTTTGGAAGACTGGAAAACGTATGATGCACAATTATAGTTATTTTGCTGGAAGTGGATAAACATATGGTTTATTTTATGCAGTGAAATAGCAGGTAAAATGTATAGGTAAACTTGCATTATCATGGTATTTTTTTATATAGTTTTTATTTTTTAAGTATGTGCTTTGGGTAACTTTTTTAAAACTTTTTAAAAGCCAAATCAAATATAATAATAATTATTATATATTGTCACTTTTAACTGATTAATAGTATTT
>JBAJNP010003768.1:0-37343 GCA_036877545.1 Yasuhikotakia modesta | reverse complement strand
GCAAACCAACACAATGCTCTACCAACACAGCTACTGGAACCTTAAGGTTTTAACTACACATTTTCTTCCACAAAAATTAGTTTGAGGTCAAACATTAAATTTTGCCCTCTGTGGGCCCTGTTTTGAAGCCCTCTGCTTTAAGGGCTTTATTAGGCTATGAAAACTCTATTAGCCGTTCAATGCTCCTGTATATTATAATTTAACATGTGCTTAAACCAGAGTTAATTTGGCTCACAGTATCACAGTTTAATTAAAAAAGCAGTTATTACCTTAATGCCTGCTTGTTTCTGTGATCCTTAGCCACTAGCATTTTACTAGCATTTGATCCATTAAAAACATAAAAAAACTATTGCCTGGGGCCACTGCCCAACCACGCTTAATAAAGCAGCCACATTTATAATCCACAAACAGTTGACACATTACACTTCATATGATCAGCCTGTTCGCCTCTCTTTCCCCAGGTAGTCTATGTGAATGTTATTCAACAGACCCTCCCTGCTGTCTAATGGAGAAAGACTGTTTATAAGCACATTAACCAGTCGGCACACTCGCTCCTTTATGCCAGCCAGCGCTGCCTTAACCAGTGAGAACTAATATGTGGGCAGCATTAGCTGAGTGGGAGGTAAACAGTTGGAGTTCTTTCAAAGCTACTTATTTAAGCTCTACTGAAACCGCAAGAAATCCTCTTCTGGAGTCCTACGTGCCTCACCGTTTGTTGGAAACACCTTCTGAAAGCTTAATTAAAAATCATTATTATGTCAGAATCCAGAAAAGCAACGTGTTCCGCGCAGATCAGAGAATTCGGTAATCGCCGCGGACTTATCAGAGCAATCTGCTTTGAATCCGAGTCAAACCTTGCAGTGGTTGGTCCCCTTTCATCCATTTGATGGTGGAGGCAGGCTTGCTGCCCATGGCGGTGCAGGTTATCTCTGTCTCATTCCCCTCGCTAACAATTTCCTCCCGGGACTCCAAGATTGGGTTGCCTGGTGGAACTGGAAGAAGATCAACAGCAGGATTAGAGATGTGCAGGCAGGTCTTCTGCGTTGGATCAATGTTTTTATCTGTGTGCTTGCTGAAGGACAAACTGTTATTTTGCTAACATCTGCTGATGGCTAGTCAAAAAAATGTGCAGTGTAAAGGTATCTGAAGTGCGTGTGGAGATGTTTTGTTTTCTACTATGGTAACCCAACAGGCTATGTGGAGTTGGCATGGGATGGTCAGAAGAAACATTTTATTGTTTAGAGGTTTCATAGCTTAGGAATTCTCTATAACTGAAGTCATTTATTTTGCCTCAGATTTTTTAAAAAACGATTCTTAGAAATACACAAAGCACAAAAGAATAACCGTGACTCTAGTACTCAACTCATAGCTCAGATAACATAGCTCAGACGGTCTAGTCTTGGAAGATTTTGGTTCAAGCAGAAGTCTCTATCCAATCTCTCTCCCGTTCAATATATATGCAATTAAAGATATTAAAAAAATCTCCTGTGTGATTTTTCTATCATATGAATAGTGTGCTGGAGTCCCCACTGGGCATTTTAATGAGTTTAAAGGTTTCTCCCTTATTCGACTTAAGCGCCATGGAGAGCTTCATCATGCAACTTGCAGATAAAATTAATATTAAAATTGGTCATCCAGCCTCTCCAAAAAAATCCATGCTGGTTCACCAGCTAGACCACCAACAAACAGGCTCTACTGTATATACTAATGCAATTCTAAGCTGCTCTTTTTTAGAAGGGCAACTTTCAAGAATGCTCTATATACTGTAAGTCATTCATGAATTCTGTCGTGTTTGTTGTGCTGCAACGGCTACATAGAACTTCTTATATTTATTTCATGTGTGGGTTGAGGGTCACACCTGTGTGCGTCGTCAGTATGTTCAGGTTATCTTTGCTAGATCTGTATCTATAAAATTTGTTAAGGGTCAAGGGGTGCTTGTCTGTGAAAGCGTGTTTCAATGGTGTCTTTGTGCATTCAGACTGGGCCATAACCACTCAACCAATTGACAAGATGTTTAAGTCATTGTTTTACTTCTGACACACAGAGAGCTGATGGCACATTATCTCATGTTGTGCTTTTTTGATGCCACTAAAACATCTCTATGAAAGCTAAGTTGGAGAGGCTCTTTTTTCCCAATATCTATCTTCATGCTTTCATCTCCTGTGGTTTGGAGACCACGCTGTGCTACTTTAGAGTGCACTCAATTCATTCAGCTCTCCGGGTTGTCCAAAAACGCCACATAATAAACCTCAACACGCTAGTGTCATTCAACGCAAGAGCTTTACAACAGAACAAAGCCAACCACAGAATCGTTCAATGTAGCCTTTTCAACTAAGAAGAATTTGGTCAATATTCCTGTCAAAACCGACCCACTAGTATCAATTGCACAATATCTGTTTCATTTTATTGAGCTGGTGTTATTGGAAATGACATGAGGGGAATTGGTTGATATTGTGTCACAGAGAAATTCAATTATACAAGTTCAATTGAGTGAACGAATCAATGAGGCGGATCAATAATCGTAATTTTAACATAAAAAAGGTAGTCGTCATACCCAGCACAGTGATGTCTGCGTAGGCTTCTTGCGGGGGGTCCGTGTAAAGCTGGCACACATACCGTCCCTCGTCCGAGAGTGACACATTGGACAACGACACCAGAAGCTCATTGTCTGAGAAGTTAACCAGCTGAAACCGGCTGTCCTTCAAGGCTGACAAAACAGAAGCGTGAAAAGTGAGTCATACATCCGTGACTGAGCAACGACAATTCCAGATGACGCTCGCTACAGGAAGTAGTCAATTCGGTCAATATGAAATCATAAAGTTTGTTAAAAACTTAAATAACTGAAACAAACTTTAATAGAAATACTTTTACTTTCGTTTTATTCAATTTTACTGTCATTACTTTCTCATCCTAAGTACCAAACTAATATCACTTGCTTCAAAAAGAACACAAATAATTTAAAAATAAGAGTCATCATTCAGTCATGATTCACTGTAAATGCAATTGAAAAGAGCAACCAGTACAGTTTTTAAAACCCTCTTTTTGTGTTTCACTGAAGAAAGCTGTTCCAACTTGAAGCGACGTGGCAAGTAAATCATGAATTTTCATCTTATAAAACTACTCCTTTAAGACTGAGCTCAAAAGTTGAGATCAACTCTGACACTTTCTCAAAGTTTAGAACATCAGGTTTCTAATTGAGTAACTCCATCACAAGTTTAAGACCTTTGATGGTATATTTTAAGAACCCCTCTTAATCCCAACCCTGAACCTGAGGAGCCTTCTTCCCAAGAATAATGATGAGGCCAGCTTGTTTTGAGGGAAAAGGCAGTGGGCGTGGATTGCAAAGACTGATTTTCTTAGAACTTGGACTGAATTGCAATTGATGCAGAGATTTTGCACCGTGCATCAAACAGTCCCATGACTTCAGACTTAAGGTAATGCTGGAAGGTTGTAATTTCTCTATGTCAGTCTCTGTACAGTCTCTTGCGGTGAATAAGAGAAATGTAAAACTCTGAAAAGCCTTCATTGAAAAGGGCTCATTAGAGTGCATTAGGAATTCTAAAGCATCAGAGCTGGTTAAAGGCTGACAGTAAGTGAATGTGATTGTTTTCTGTCCCAGCTGGTTTGAGTCACTCTTCTATCCCTGCTGTCCCAAACTTATATGCTCATACACAGATGAGAACATTATAGCATGTTGCATAAAAAATAAGAACTGTATTGTCATGCAAAAAATAAACTGGCTTGACTTAAAGTGTTTTTTCCACCCGCTTGCTGCTTGTGATGTCACAGCTAGCAAAAAGGCTGTTTACATTCTTGTGGTGCCATCAGCCAATCAGCACTGTGATGACATCATGAGTAATTAGTCACATGCCACTTACGACTTAAATCATTGGCTGAACTCAGAACTGAGTAGCCATGTGTAACATTTTAAATCACAAATTGTACCAGCAAGGATGACTTTCGATTGTTTTAAAGGAAAGTATGGCCTGTTGTTTTGCATTTTGTTTTAAATGTCCATACAGTACGTACAGTACATGTATAATGTGGCATAAAAACAGTCATCATCTTTTTGGCATTAATTAGCATTATTAATTGGCATTAGCATTACAGTTTTGCTCCTTTCAGTGAACTGAAAGTTCATGAAAAAGTGACAAAAATATCTTTGTGCAGGAAATGTAATTTAATGCATCTCATTAAGTCTTGAGGAAATTAAAATGACAATTTCTTGAGCCATCACTGTTAAAGTCACTTTTTAATTCTAAACTGTTCTTAAAAGGCTTTATAAAGCCGCTCATCCCTAAGTGACAGGAAATGAGAATAGCGGTCTGAATGTAATGCGATAAAACCGTAGCAAACGCGGCACAGCGGCAACAATAAACCACTGAATCATAATGCTAATATATAAAGAACCGCAATGTGCAATATATGATCAGACTGTATCCAAAGGTGACTGCTCTATATGCTAAGACGCATTCATACTCCGGTGTCATTCTGGAAACCATCTGTGCTGAAGGGATAAAACTATGAATTGTTCAAGTGGTCATACTTTCCACAAACAGAACTGGCAGCCCACTAAACATCAGAGGGAATAATACATTACAGCATTAAAGAGATTGAAGGCTGAGCATCCCTCCAGTCACATCCATAGAAATAATGTCAGAGCTTGAGGCTAGAGCTCTTCCTCTCTCTGTCTCTCTCTCTCCATCGTTCTCCCCAAACCTGAACTCATCTTCTCTCTCTCTGCCTCTCTCTCTCATTCTCCCCTAAACCTGAACTCCTCTTTTCTCTCTCTCTCTCTCTCTCTCTCGTTCTCTCCTAAACCTGAACTCATCTTCTCTCTCTCTGTCTCTTTCTCTCTGCCTCTCTCTCTCTCTCTCTCTCCATCGTTCTCCCCTAAACCTGAACTCATCTTCTCTTTCTCTGTCTCTCTCTCTCTCTCTGCCTCTCCTGCTCTCCCTCTGTCTCTCTCTCTCTCTCCTCCAGTACTCATGCATTGAAAAGCTCCTGTCAGGTGTAACTGCCAGTATAATATGGCCACTAGGAGAATTAGTTACCACCAAGACATTATTAAATTAGATAAAGTCAGGACAAATAATTTTAGCCTGACCTTTTTAACAATGTGTTCCTTTTCCTCTTTTAAATGTTAAGATGAAGGTTGAACGAGCGGAATTATAATATACTTTGAAAATGTGTTTCTGACTCAAATACATTTTTTTATTTACCGTTTCAAAAGAATGTGCAAACATTACGACATTTCCCCCGAAGCTATGAAATACTGACCAAAGGGTCAAACAACACCAAGCTTTATCTAAGGCAGTATAAAGGACATATGGTCATGCATAAATAAAGAACATAAATAATGAGAATGCATTAAGCAGCTTTTACCTTAATACCAACTGGTAACAAAAGGACACAATGCGCAAACACATGCGAGAGATGCTGCAGATATTTAAAATGCCTGTCATCGCAACATACGACGCAGTTACCAGCATTCAGTTTTCATTAAAATTTCAACATGTACTTGTCAGGTTAAATACAAAATGGAGAAAAAAAATCTACAAATGCTTCACACTTCTAAACATTTACTCAAGCCGCAGGATATGCGATCCCTCTGAGAGATAAGGCTACAACGTACATGCGTGGTGCATTTAAAATACATGTCTTGAAATACAGTATATTCACCATATATTTGCTGTAGAGCCGTTATTCCCCGGATTTGTTTTTGTGTGGGTCTGCTTATCTCAGATTATTAAAGAGTTATTCATATGGAAATAGAGAACAATAGGAGAGTATAAGGGGGTGATTCTCGCACATTAGCTAAAATAGGTTTGGATCATGGGTCAGTCCATCACTTAGAAGCTCATCAGGACCTTATTTAGCAGCGAAGGCAAGATTATACGCTTTGCATGCAAAGCGCCATTGAGGTTCTAAACAATCTCAGGGCTGGAATCTAAATGGACTCTAATCAGCCTGACACAATTACACTCTGTCACTCAATTATTGAAAAGGACCTTGTCAACAATGCAAAGCCTTGCTGCTCTTTTAAATAATAAGAGGCAGGCTCGGTTGTGCCAGGGCGACAAATTATGAATTTGCGAGGGACTGCTGGGACAGTTTGCTGTGTGAATTTGAAATGCTTTAACTGTTTGACAGTCGCATGGTATAGCATTAACAGAGAACTGCACAATTAAATTGTGTGTTCAGTTGCATCATGTGCACTAAAGTTTAAGAAATAAAAACATACATTTAAGGACTCTTGCACTCTGTCCAGAAACAGTATGTATAAACACAAGATATTTTTGTAGCCGTTATCTTGTCTTAAATTTTGTGAAATGCGGCTGGATAGGTCATAATTCACAAGCATTATTAACACAATATAAAATGGTCAAATCTTTAGACTGATGGCAAAAGACCGATGTCTAAACTCCAGAGCATGTATTGCCCATAAAGCCGCCTGACAGAAATTTTCGGACAGTTTGTTTTGTTCAGCATCATGTTTCCAAAGGGACCATTAATGCAATGCACACTGTCTCCTGGAAATCCTATAGATTTAAACCAGTCAGATGACAGCTATAAAACAGAGGCAAAAGTGAAGTGCTAGCGTATTTGTCCTCCTTTGAGTCAGTGCACACAGTGAAGTAGCGAACTGTAAACACACACACAGCGATCTACCGTGGCACCCAGGGAGCCATTTTAAGCCTAATATGGCATAATGGTAAATGTGAATTACGACCCATTTAGCTAATATATATACAAATATAGCTAATTTAGCTAGTATTAGCTAATACATTTAGCTAATATATACAAAACTGTAACTAGAGCAAACCCACAGACTAAAATGATTCTGAAATCACGTCGCATCCAATAACCCAACTTACGTCTGACGTCTCTGAAGTAGATGGTCTGTCTGTTCGGGTTTAGCAGCTGAATGACCGAGTCGTCGTTGTTTTTCACCCGACAGCTGATGATTGCCGTCTCGCCCTCCACCACCGAGACATTATTCGTCACCAGGTTCTGACCCTGCACTGAAACCCGGACAAAACATAAAAATGCCTTACAATAGCAATGCATCAGTGAGTTTATTACATTTCGCATGCTATCACAATCTGTATTGTAATTACAATACATTCACAAAACAACATTTTTCTCATTTGGCTGTTGCCTTGCTTGAACCACAAAAAAATAAAATTTTGTGTGAATCCTCATGAGAAATGCTTTGAATACTGGCATTTTTATGTATAATTTGAAACGGTAACTTCTTAAGTTAATTAACTTCTCACCTTAAGAGGCAATATTTGCCCTCTGGAATTGATTTTTATGGATTTTTTTGTCTTCTAATGAGGACATTTATTTCTAACTTTGGCTGGTATTAAAATCATATCATATATGATATATCATATCATATATAATATATCATATCATACATCATATCATATGGCAATAAATGCTCTGTTGGAATACATTTCAATTATTGCTGAATTACTATGTTGGACTACACAGCTACACAATTAAACAAAATAAATACAAAACAGTGATGCAAACATTTTGCTGGACCATGCCACAGGCTTAGGACGTAATACACAAAACATTTTTTGCCCTAAGCCCTGTTTAATTTCAGTGTATAATTTGAATGTTTATACTTCTCAATTTGAAGAGTAAAAAAATGTGAAACATAAATGCTTTAAATATAAGCAGCAACATGCATCAGGCTACACATGCAATGATAAGATGTACTGGTTGGATTCTTGGTTTGGATGTATTGATTGTGTGTGTGTGCGAGACAGGAAGGGCTGGTAATTGCTGCTCACGGCAGAACTTTATCAAAGCTCTCCATCTAAACACATGGTGATGGAAGCTAGCAATCATAGTCAGACCCAAACAGTAACCTCTACAAACACAGTGGTAAGCACAGTGTAACTGATACACTTCGCATTAAGCTTGCAACAGCGGATAATTAGAAGCTGTACCGATCTCTTACGGTTTATATCCAAACTGGCATCCGTTTTACCTGCAGGCGTATGCAAGAGAAAAGCAAACCTCACCTTGTTCTATATTTAAACTGCATCTAAAAACCTAAGAGGTATTAAAAATAACCAAAGGATGCTTTTAAACACTACATCCTCTCATGCAGACGCCCAATGCAAATTAGCGCGGTTGAGCGATCAGGCGCCTTTGAACCCTTGTGACATTTACAGAGACTAAAAAGCATGTTAGTTTTCTCCGCTGATTTGTAAAGACGAGCCGGCTTAGCTCTGCACGTCCCAGTGAAACGACAACAAATAGCTGTGGAAGAAAACACATTTAGTCTGTCCTCACGGGCTGTAAACGTTAGGCATGATAAAGCATCGGCCACTCGTAGCATAAAGTAGCATTAGCTGACAGGCATGCTGGGAGTGTCTGCATGACCACAGAGGTGTTGTGCCGCCACAGTCTGCGGCCGAGCCTAACGTTAAACATCCGTAAAGCAGGGTTTCACACTGCTGCAATCACGCCAAACAAAAGACAAAAAAACACTTGCAGGAAGAGATGTTAGAAACTAAAAAAGCTTACAGGGTTACAGCACGTATACACCTGTTCTTATTCCCAACCAGCACAAGCCTAATTCTAATGTTTTTTTGATATGCCTTTAAATTAACATGAAGTCATTAGTGCCACTAAGCTGCAATTCTGACAAGACACGTAATTTAGAAGGAAACAGAAGTTGCAGATGTTTCTTAACACGTATCCTGGTGGAGGTTGAATCTCTCTGGTACATTCTTAAAAATAATAGTTTCTCTGTTGTTTTTCTTTGTGGTTCTTCAAAAGATGGAACGAACACATCTTCAAAGAAGCAATTGATGGACCAGGTGCATCAAAAACATGACGGATGCATTTTTATAAATAACACAAACTGCTGCAGTTGTGCTAATGTCAATGTGCATTACATGCATCAAGTACACTGCAGCCCCGTGACACTTTTTACTGTTGCAGTTGCATGTCTGCAATGTCACCTCAATCGAGTCAAAAGTTGGCTTGCGATTGATGGCGATTTCACTCATTTATTTGCCCTTCAAGGGTGTGCCTGTCATAATAGCCTGGTTCAGTTCTGCCCCATAACCCCACCAAGGTGCCCATCCCTCACACCTCACATTGGCCTGCAAGCACTGAATTAAGTTTACATTAAGACCTAAATCCTCTGACACTTTTCTCATCAACAGCAAACAGGCTAAAATTCCTCAAACATCTGTTCCCCCGCAATCATTATATGATTATTTATCATCATCGCAATTCAATTTTGCATGCGTGTTTATTGCATTACGTGGAAGCAGGCCACTTTCAGGCAGTGCAGAGGGCACCTGTGTCCATATACTTCCACAACAGCCGCTGTCATTATCAGTGCCCAGGGGAAAGACTGGCTGGTCTGCTCCAATCACATCACAACAATCCCATAATGCATCCTACCAGCCACCTTTTAGCCCAGGCCAAATTGACAACAGCACCATTCTCTTCTGTTTAAACAAGAGATATGTTTGCACTTCACACATCACAAACCTTTAGTTGAAAAAAAGATCCCTAGGTAGGCAGCTTGCGTGGTTTTAAGACACTGCTGTATGTTTTTAAATGTAAAAAATATGCTGTGGATGTGCTATATAATTAGCGGTTGTTTTGAGGATTGAAATACTCAGTTGCATCATTCCACAGATGTAATTAATGCGTGTGAAGTTTCATGATAATAGTGAATCATTTGTTTCAAAGCCGTGTTTTAAGAACAGATCCCTTGGGTAATATATACATTTCCTGCAGCGACAACTCAAGGTTGATACCTTAAATTAAAAAGGTACCACGGGAACCAGTTTTTATCATTTTATATTATATTCGTATTATTAATTATTATATATACTTTTTAATACAAGACTAGGCCTAATAATTCATTTGAAAAAGTAATTTAAGTTGGTCATTAAATAGAAATCCAGCCAGCTTCTGCACTTCAAATATTCTTTCTGATTTGCCTCCAAGAAATTTCTGCTTGCCAACAAGCTGACAGGAAACTGCCTAAACGTAAACACAGCTAGGCTTGTTTATGCAGCACAACTTGTGGAGCACGGTGCTAGCGACGCCAAGGTCATGGGTTCGATTTCCCAGGAAAGCACATACTGAATCTATGACTTTAATGCACCATAAGATAAACATTTATGCATTCAGCATACTTTTTTTCCAAAGTGACTTAACAGTGTGTCAAGTCCCTGAGAATCAAACCCACAGCCTTTGCACCGCTAATGCTCTACCCACTGAGCCACAGAAACACATATAAAGCATCTGCCAAATGTGTAAATGAAGCTAAGCTTGTTAGGTAAACATACACCTGTCTCACCACTGTTTACACAGCATCTATTCTAGTGCCGGCCAGCAGCATTGCAGCTCAATTGGAAGCGGAGAGCACTAATAATCTGTCCAACATACGGCTTTGCAATCTCAAACGTATTTATTCACACAGGCTGTAAATGTGAACTGCGCCCCGTTAAAGAACGGTTTTAAACTGGCTTTGTCAGACAGACAAAGCAGAGAGGAATTACTGATTCACTGCTTCTGTAACTGAGGGTTGAGAACTGTACCGCATTGTGAGAAAGTCATCTGCAATAGATTACACGTCTCAACTCAAACTCATTTGTATGACTAGAAAAGCTTCTTTTATACTGCTTTTCTCACACAAAATGCTTTTCCTTAAAATCACTAGTTTTACAGCTGTCATATTTTCTGCTTTTTTAATTTTTTGTCTCTGGTGGTTTGGTTTATTGTTGCTGCTATGCTAACTGTTACTGCTCTGTATTGTGTCTAGAGCCGTGCGTCTCAAACTGAACCAGGTGGCACCGAACACCCTTCATCTCACTCAGGGGTCTCGTTTGACATTCTTTTCGCTAATCTTTCCTGAGTCACTGATCCCTAATTATGCTGCTCTTAGCAAATGAATTTAAATGGGCTGATTGGTTGCTAGTTAAGAAGTTAAAACAACCACATATACATGGTGTTTATTTAATGCACCCCAACAAAATATTCTCATAAAGATTAAGGACAATAATAAGCATGAATTAATGAGAACTGAATTTTTGGTTGAACTACTCCTTTAACCAACCAGCGATAAGGTAAGGCTACAATAACTAACACCAGCTTGGTTTTCTATCCCCTACAATAAATCTCTTTTGGGAAGAGTTTTTATTTTAAACCAGGTTTAGGCTGGTTTTTCAGCAGGGTTCAGTAAGGTGGGTCTGGGTATAGACCATCGAAAGTTCAACCAGTCTTTGTCTGACGTGACACCGAAATGCACCCGATCTCGGTGTCTTGTGTAGCCCGAGCGTTTTGATGTGAAACTTCCCAAACATCAATAAGTGAGAGATTGAAAAAACAACAGACAAGGTATGACAGATTGATTCTTAGAATTTGAACAAAGAAACATTTCAGGTTAAAAATAACATGCAGACGGGCTCAAAAGCCAGCCATCAAACCATGCATTCTGGGAAAAACAAAAAAAACGTGCAGAACTGAAAAAACAAGGGTTGGGCCACTCAGAAGTCAGAAGTCATGTGATCCAGACAGAAGAAAAAAAGCAGTACCTGCTATGATCTGAGAGTTTCCTGAGAAAGCACAGGGAGAAAAGACAAGATATTGTTAAAGCACAAAATGTTCACATGCATCACATTTCATTCAGGTCTGTTCGTTGCATATGCAAGATGACAGCACACTGCTGGCTGAGATCACACTATTCCTTATTAGCATTATCTTTAAGTAGGTGTGCAAGAATGTCCCTTTTAATGGCAAACTGCCATCCCCTTTCAAAGTCAAGGAGACTGTTCTAGAAGAAAGGTCTGTAGAGTTGGACATCACAGGCAGAACAGAGAGACACAAGCAGCTTTGAATCGATAACACAATTTTGCCTGGGACGATACAGCCTCTGAAATATCTGTATTGATACTGGATCAATATCTTCACACAGATTAGAATGAAGCTGTTCTAATGCCAGATTAGATAAATGCATTAACTAAATGTAATGTGATTTGTTAAACAAATGTAATTACTTTCAAATGCAATAAAATCAAGCAGCGAATATTCTATGAACTTCAAAGGATTTGTATTTCTCTGAAGCTATAGATAAAAGATTTAGGGTGTATTTTCTGTGCAAACATTGGAAGTGGATAGACACTAATACTTACAATGTTCTAACAGATTTATGGAGATTGCTATAAAATGATTCAATTATTATGTTGAAGACATAACAGATTTAAAAAAGAAAATATCACAGTTCATCCACCAGGTTTCAGTTTTCCTGTCTTTCCTACATCAGGTTTCTACTTTAACACAGAATATTAACTTTGTAAAGCCTTGTGCTTAAATATTTAACTGTGCACCAGTCTACAGTATTTATTCAGATTAATTTAAGGGTATTCCTTTAACAGGCCCTAAAAATATTATGAAACGTCCTTCAAATACACATTTATACCAGTTTTGAAGCAACAAATGTCACTTCCGTGGTGGAAGTGCTTTTTGTGCTTTTTGTTTGATCATAATATGTGGTGAAAATGTCATCTCCGGAATACAATGACAGGTTGTTTTGTCTTTCTAAGGTTAATGTTACAGCTAGCAGTTAATGC
Source organism: Yasuhikotakia modesta (assembly GCA_036877545.1). Taxonomy (NCBI): domain Eukaryota; kingdom Metazoa; phylum Chordata; class Actinopteri; order Cypriniformes; family Botiidae; genus Yasuhikotakia; species Yasuhikotakia modesta. The sequence goes on along the minus strand of JBAJNP010003768.1, from coordinate 24,720 downwards.
ATACATACAATCAAATAAGACTTTGTGTTTCATGTAATTTTTCATATAATAATGTTTGACAAAATGACAACTTGAAAGAAAATGACATACAGTACAAACATTCTGTCCGCAATGAGATATTCATCCAATCACATGCCTCATACCTCATCACATGTCTGTCTCTCACGAACACTGTGTCTCCTTATTAGTTAAAAACAAACTGACACAAAGTTATTTATTTTGATTTGTGTAAAATTTGTAGTAATCATTTTTCCAAAATGTTTAAATAAAGAATCATAAAGAAAAACATTATATTTCTGTATGTAACTTCTCTCTTATGAAGACATAACCTGCCTTGAGGGAAGATTCGGTTTACATTTACAAATATTAGTGATGGACATGACTCTTATTTTAACAGACAATATCTAACAGACACTGACAGCTGCGCTGACCATCAACTTAACAGATGCTTAACATTGATGCAGCGTTTGACAAAGAGCGTGAGGCTAATGAATCCTCTAAAAAAGCCTGTGGGTTTCATCCTGCAGTACAAACAGAGGATGCTGGTGTCAGTAGAGCTGACATGCATCAGGTGAGAGTTATGGCATGTCAGTAGGGCAGTGATTAGATGTCAGTACTGTCAGTCTTTTGACAAGATATTGATGGTCAGGTTTCAGCAGAAGCCCATTTGATGGCATCTGAGTGAAGACAGCTGCAGTAGACAGACATCATTCAAAAGGACCGGTTTTAAATTCTCTTCATTGTGACGTGTTTAAACTACAAAACAGATACAGTCAACTCCCACCCATAGTATTTATTGTAAATAATAATCCTTTTATAAATATTACAAATACTATTTACAATAAATGAAAATGTATTAGTATTTTAATATTACTAGTGTACAGTAAATTTTATTTACAACTTTTACAACAAACAATTTTCTTTTAAAGAAACTGGCCTGTTATGTCCGAATTTAAAACATAAACCTTTTTTACAAGGCTAAACTTTTAACGGGGCTGTTTTTTTGGTAAACACTGTCAGATATTCATGAAATTAGGCAAAATCAAAGTCAGCCTTAAGCCTGAAGGTTCTCTTTCCATATTCCATCTGCTATGAGTTCACATAACAACTTCAGATGTTGTGTCTGACGGTGCTGACAACTTAATAGCTGCAGCTAAAACTCAGTTTAAAACCATCCAGCGGTGTAAATTCTTTCATTCACTGATGCCAATGCTTGATTTGTCAATATTTATAAGTAATATTTCATACACTATTCTTGCACCTGATCTGTTTACACACAAAAATCCATTTTTTATCTGCATTTGAAATGTGACAATAGCAGCTAATGTTGACCTGAGAGCTGTACCCTTCAGATATCCGGCCCTACTTCCCCTTTAAGTTCCCAGCTACATTTACTAGTTACCCTGCTGAGCGGCCATATTTGAATATTCTGCCCATGAGCACGATGCTATGTGCTTCTGTCTGTTTCTGTGGCGTGACTTTGAGCTCTTATGTCACCTGCTGTGCTTTCATTTAATTAAAAAGGTGAGGTGGAGTTTTAAAGGATACCTGAACAGGAATCTAATGGAAAAATCTGTGCATGCCATGTGTGCCCAAGGACAGCCGTTTGGGTCTTGCTACCAGCGTACAGCACAACGTTTTTGGCTTAAAAATGGCATCAAAACTTCTGATAGTTTGAGAAAGTGATTTAATACTTTAATAGCTTTATAAAGCTTTATATGCAGTACAAACACACTTTAACCCTATTAGCAGGTAAGATAATTAACATTTTCCCAAGAGGTGAGAGTATAACTGCCAGGCAGTGAGTGAACTTCAAAGCGAGGCTCGTGATGTGTAAAACGTCTAGTGCTAAAGCTTTAAAGATCATGTTGTTTTAAAGCATCACAGATCCTAAAGGGTTGCTTGGATTCATGTTATCTTTCACACTGCTTCCCTCGCCATGTGTGTGTCTGGTGCCCGGTGAGCATGTAATTAAATCTGGGGAAACAAATAAAAGGCTATTCAACCTGCCAGCGGTCTGTATGGTCACGCAGTCGCTATGCTAAAGAAACAGTTGCATGCTTTCCGTGAGTTCAAGCAAAAGGGCCGCTCACCACAGACTGCATATGTAGCGATAGCAGCCTTCTGGAAATGTGTGAACAGCTATCAAAGAGTGCGAAAAAAACCTATTCTTGCTTTGTTTCTGGCATTTTTCCACTAGATCTGAGATGATAAATGTTAGTGTTTATGCCTAACTCTGAGAATAATTCATGCAAAGATTCTGAGATAAATTCTGTTAATATTTATTGTAACAGAACTCGTAATAAACAAGCGTGTTGCTGTTTTGCTAGGCAATGCAAAAAGCGAATTGTTTTTGAAGATACGCAGCTTTATAAATGGCACATCATACAAAACAGTACCATAAAATAGCATTATGGACGCTAGGAACCATTATTCTGAGTAGGTTGTGAATAAATACCTCCATGAAAAATGGCAAGCAAAGTATTACTTTATATTATAATGTTCTGGGGTAATCCTATAAACAGTCCCTGATGAAATGCTTGGCTTATAGAAGGTCATCTATTAGCCTCTATTCTTTTTTTTACCCACAATGCACTATTTCTCCACATAATAGTCTTTCGCTGTGTGCTGCTGTGTCAGAGTGTGTCACCGAGAGCAGGGACAGGAGGTGGATAATGAGAACATAAGGGTGAGAGGAGCTGACAGGAACATCATCCGCCCACCACGACCAACAGAACACAGGTCACAAAACAGTCACTAAACCTGCGCTCGCCCACCTGGACTTCACATTAAAATTACCCCCACGCTCGCTGTGGACGGCAGCCGCTCACATTTCCTCCAAATGTTATGAAACTGCGGCGCTGCCCATTGCCTCATCTCCAAAATCACAAAATGGACTTGTGGGTAAATCCCTAACTTTGTGTGTTGTGATGTCACTTTGCCTCAATTGTGAGGAAGGCTGCATATGTTCCATTCATTATAGACATTATAATTCAATCATAAGCATCTACTATGGGAAATCATCTATCCATTTGAAAGGTTAAACTAATTACGTCGCCATAGTAAATCGCTCTATGTATACACATTGATATTCCGCTATGATATAAACATGGACACAACACATACAGAAACTGTTCTGTCCCTAAAACACCTGTTATTCAGTCACACACTCCCCACCATCAGATCTCTGTGTAACAGCATCCATCAGAACCAACTCCATTTGCCACGAGGGCCGCAAAATGCATCAATTTGTTTGCTATTTTAATGTCTTTTGTGGAGCGCAATGAAACATCTGTCAAAAACACCTGCTGCATATTTGCGGGGCTAAAAAATGGAAAGTTGGCCACCTTTGTCCCGTCTACCAGTTTATAATCAACACTGTGTTTTCAGACCGCAACTAGCATTTTTCAATTTCGCCTTCTCCTTTTCTTAATAAAATCACAGTGATCAATCAGCCTTGGGTGGGGGAAATGAATGATGAAGCAGACGTCTCGGGCACCCAAGCCCTCGTTTGTCAAGCATCTGTGAAAATGTGCACTGTGAGGACAGCTAATAATTGTTTAATTCAACCTTTGGCAGGTCAAGGTCCCTGTCTGACTCATATTTGCTTTGGAGATGACATCATGATGACATCACATGTGCAGGAGTGCCGTGTGATGTCAGGAATATACTATACTTTACAATGAAATTCTATGTTAACATTAATGCAAATGCTAACATGAAATAACAACAGACAGCATTCCTTAAGCATTCGGCATTCATGTTTTTTAAACATCTTTGAAACATTTTTTACAACAATGGTGTTTAACATTAGTTACTTTATCATGACGCTGACAATAAACAATATTATACTATACTATTTACTTATTATATTATACTTTATTATACTATAAACATTAACCTATATTAATCAATGCTGCAATTAATAAATTGCGATACCTATTTCTTTAACTAATGCTAAGTAATTATTGTTGAATTGTTACAGAAATTTCCCACCTCCCAGAAAAGAATTATGTAACTATTATGTGTTCTGGTGCTGTTGTATTAAATACCAGAACTGTACAAACACCAAAGAACTGGAGCTAACTGCTACTGTATATTTGTGTACAGTTTTGCTACTAAAGAGTGTAAATAATTCAAAGAGACATTTCATTGTCTAATGTCTGAAAAAAATGTCAGGAACAGCAGGAAAATAATCTCCTTTCACTAGTTAATATCCTTCCTGGAAGAAGCTGGCTTAACCATTATAACCCTGTATCTATACAGGGTTATAATATGTATGTCATACACCAATGGACCTTACATAATATCTATGTTCGGTGTATGTTATACAATACAAAGAAAAACAGGCACAGCAAGTATATTTAGCACGATTTGTTTTAACGCCTCCGTATTTTCTTACTTTTTTTCAAAATGAAGTGTCTCACCCCTGAGGAGATGCAAACTAAAGTGTTTGATTAGTTGCTGTTGTTCACAGGTGACTTGAGATTTCTTCCTGTACGCTTGCAATGGTGCCGCTGCACATAGTTTTACCAGCCAGAAAAACATTCATCACACAGACAAAAGAAACAACTATTTTCTGATTTGATGAACTGATTGTTGTCTTCAGACAACAGTCTCACTATATACTTGACTATATATACACTACATGTATACTATACACACACACACACAAACACACACACACACACACACACACACTATATATATGTATTAAAAAACTATGCATATATACTATATGTACTAGATACAAAAAAAGTATAGAAATAAAGTAATTGGAACATTTTCAATGTCTAAATTATATATAGAATAAACAGCATTTCTGTAATTAGATGTGCTCTCTTTCAAAAGAAACTGCTGTAATGAAATGAAAATGATGGGGGTCGATGGGGGTTAATTAGCATGTTTTGTGACCAACATGTCTTCTAAAGTGTCTTTAAAAAGCATCAGATGACCTAGAAAACGTCTCCTTTGACCTCACAGCTGACATCACGCACGACTACGTTGCAATGCAATCAATGTACAGTGGAACCCGCAACCCATAAACAGTATTTATGTTGTCAGAATATTTTCCTATTTAAGGACATTAACGGTATCATTTCCCAAAAGCAAAGTGTTATTTTACACCAGTTAATTTCTCAAAGGTTTATGTTTTAAATGCATATGAATATTAAACAGACGCAAACTGCAATGAGTCGGAATGATGAGCATTTAGAATAACGACTGAACGTTAAGAGCGCGACGTTCCGGAGTTTTTCCGCTTATAACGAATAGCAGGGAATGTTATGCTATATTAAAAGAATAAATGACACTTAGTCTTTTAACGTTTTCACAGGGAGCTCAATTCTCCATGCATCATAGGGGACGTGATGATGCAAATGAGTCGCCTGACAAACTGCGTGTCAGGCGGCTTAATGGTTCTGCGGGGACCTCGCTCTAAAAGCGCTCTCGGGACATTCTGTTAATATTTCAGCAACTAAAATCAATATGATTGCCTTAAAATAGACACTGTAGAAAGCTACTTTAAAAAAAATACGAGGCCACCTTCAAACGGTTTTTGGAAGCGAAATCAATTGATTCCTTCAAAAAAGAAAAAAACTGCTGCTTTGTTCCATATGTGTTCCGGTAGAGAAAGAAAAAAGTCATACACATTTAAAATGACATTAACAATAACAAACTGTTATTTTTAGGCACACCATTCCTTTAAATCTGTTGGACGTGCGCTGTACCCCATTCAAAAAAACAACCATTACAACAGTATTTCAAACAGCAGAGACATAACAGTCGCTCTGCCTTATGCAAGAAACACAAATCAATATTAATTCATTCCAGTTCGCTATTTATGCACCATTTTACCTGATGCCAGTGTAAAGTATGTTTTATTGATTGACTGTATAATTACCCAACTCGCTTGCTTAATTTGTTGTTAATTTACCACTGATGGCAATCGCATTTGACTGGCGAGAAGCCTGGTGCTCAGCAGCTAGTGTTTATCCTCCATCTGGTTTGTATGTCGTTGTGTGTGCGAGAGTGTGACTGAGAAATACGTCTAAGCAAAAGCCATGGCACTAAAATAAGGTTTTAAAGCCTGGACCATAAAGTCAGCGGCCGCCAGAGTTCATGGCTTTGGTCGGGCGATCTGCGCGCTGCTGAGGGAACTCTGGGTGACGAATGGCAAGCGCAGCACATTTAAGATAAAAAACTGTGTATCCGCGCGGCGTCATTTGAGTTGTGACATCCAGAAAATATGATGTACATCTCTGCCGGGGCAATTTACACTCCGGCGCTCGGTTTTATTAGCTTTTAGCGTGACGTAACGCAAGTATATTATGTACGCTGATGTATTTCATGTGTGTTACATCACAGTTCAACGCATTTGATTGGTAAATAACTCTGTCTACTGTAAATATATTACATATATTTGATTGAGGAAAGAAACAGAGATCCATTTAGGTGTACAACCATCCTCTCTGAGGCAATTTTTCTATAAAAAAGAAGAAAATTCTTTGTAGTGAAGAGCCATAAAACAAATATTCCCCCGACTCAGCTAAAACGCCACTTTATAGGATGTGCTGGCTGTTAAACAAAGAAAAGATTCACTCACTGTGATTTTTCTTCTGTGCTTTGTTGCAAATTGTTTTTTATGGTATATTTGTAGAGATAGAGTCTGAATCAAAGGATGTAAAGGAGAATGAAACTGCAAGTTTGATTGTGTACAGACCTACATAATGGGAATTCACTGAGGATGGATTGGTTTTATTTTATTTGCAGCCTCCATCTGCGGCCATTTACTAATGCAATTATGCAAATTAGGCATATTATGCAAATCAGCTATTCAATTTAAATGCCAGATCTCACATGATCTCTGTCATGATCAATGGAAAATGTACAAACAACTTTTGAAATAAAACCCCATGTCATGGTAAAAGTGCAACAGTAAAATGCGCCAAGCAAACTGCGATGACTTCTGCGAGCAAGGTTGCGATCTATAATGCGCCCAACTTATTTTTTAAAAGATTTGTACGGAAACAAATAATTAATTTCATCAATTTATTTACACACACCACAGAATTTACAGATGTTAGCATGTAGCTAAACAGATGATTTTTAAGACTCAAATCAATCATCTGAACAACCTGTGCAATCTTTTAAAAACGAAAATCGTTGCGAACAATGCAAACGAACTTGTGACCGTTTCCCGCCTCTCTGGCAAAGCTATTCAGTGCTTAGCTAGAAAAAGGTCTAAAGTTAGCAAGACATATGAAAGCAGGAACCAGGTCTTTGATCGTCACCTGGCACATCGGTGCCTGCTCCCCAGGGGGCCTCCCATCGCCTGTATACACACATCTGACAGGTGGGAGAAGTTCCATTCGCTCCCTGTGTGGGGCTAAGTTCAGGCAACAACAAACCAGGCGGCACGCTGCTCTCTTTTATTAGGGCAGCTGAACCCAGTTCAGCTCTGAGAAATGTATTCAACACCCGGTATGTGGAATGAGGTTACAGGTGAGGCGCATCAACGATGCATGTGGGTAACATGCGATTCTGAGCCAGCTCATTATCAGTGCATTAGAGCTGCATTTGATGCGACGATCTGCATGAGAACACCTGACACCTCCCTGTTGCGCTCGCCGTGTGACGTGCAGACTGTTTCAAAGAGGAGAGAAATAATGAAAAATAGGCACATTAAACACAGTTTTATCACAACTAGGGTTGGGAAAAAAGAACCATTCTTATTTAGAATAGGAACGGGTTGCGATACAGACAGAACCGTTTGCTTCAATCTTCAGTACCGGTGGAAAACAAATGATGTTTCTGCTGACTTGTGAGCCAGAGCTTTGTGAAATATTACAACACACTTTCTATTGCATTGTCTGTTGCGTTGTCTATTGCACACAAACACACAACAACAATTACACTGCAGAGAGCAACCAATGTAGTACAATATGTTAGCAAATGAGCCCACGTTTCAACATTTTATCCCACTCATCCAGTTGTGCTACTGCACATGAGTAATGTGCACTCACAGATAAAAATGCAACACTTGTTTTGCAGTGAAGTAGTTGCAGTGAATTGCTTTCACACAATGTATTCATCAAGCCACTAGCCTGTTAATTTAAATTCACCTTTCTTCACCATTATGACACCAGGTTTCTGTTAAAATGTCAATTGTTGCACACTGGTGTCAAACGTATTTGAATGTATAAGTGACATAAAGACCTTTATTGTTATAAATACCACTTTAAAAAGTTATCAAAATTGCATTAGCATTGTTCAGTGTAGGTTTTAAATATCTATTAGCACAATAAAGATTTATGTACTAAGATAAAAAAAATTGTAAAAGTACAAAGAAAATTGGAGCCAAATTCAGATTATTTAGCCCTAATCACGACTCTCCATATATTGACTTACAAACTGTGGCATATTAAGGAATGAATGCTTATTTTTTAATAGTGCTGAGGAAAATAAGGTTAAAGAATTTCCTCTGGGACTGTTTGTCTTTATTCCTCTGTCTTTATTCCTCCGTTTCAGAGTGGATCAGATTGCTGTGAGAGAGAACAGTGCTACAGGCTGACACCGGTATCTGGTGCTTGGTTGAACACTGACGTTAGCTAAGTGAGGCCGGTCGTGCCGTGACTAACAGCTCAATCTCCTCAACTCAAGGTGCAGCATTTCTGTGCTGAGATCTCCATAATGTGATGGAAGCTCAGATCTGATGTATCAAGTTTCCTTCATCTGGCTGAGATGAGCTGTTCAAGCGGACTTTGAAGTGACAAACATTCTCCAGTTCTGCTCAAAGGCTTCTACCCTGACGAATGTGCTACCCTGACGAATACACGCCGATGCTAACAGCAAGCAGCGTGTTTCTGTTTGAGGGAAAACAAGCAACAGGAAAGAGTTCTGTTACAACTGCAGTTACATGTCAATGTGATCAACAAAGGAAGTATGAAAGGAGATTTCTCACTCATCTCAATGACTAAAAGTTTGCAACTTTGTGTTTTTTTTAACCAATCATCTGAGACTTCCTGACATGCTGACAACTCTGATTGGCTGATGGGCCACCTGTGCCTATCCTGGGTTGTGATGTCTTAAGCTTTGGTAATGATGACTGAACAAAGAAATACATTTTGTGATAACCGTTTCAGCACACACCTACAAATGTTCACTATTTCAAACATAAATTAGTGATTTTTTACCATTTATGACCATTAAAATTCTGAGATTAGTTGTGGGAGAGACTAGTAGGAGAAACTAGTGGCACTTATATTATATAATTAACCAATTATACTTGGTAATTGGTTAAACATTCTCCATAACTCATAAACTATTTTTAATATACCTCCCACCAACTAACCAAAAGTAACTGTAGATTTAATGGACTTATAATGAGAGGATCATAATATCACATTTAACAAAGAGTTTACAGTCACTCTTATTATGGACTGGGCAATTATATTATGGTAATTGCAACACTTGAAATAAAAAAGCACTGTACCGTCTACTGTAACTACTGAGCTGCAACTAAAGCAATGATAAATTAATGAATGGACCCCAATTGAGAAAAATGCCTTTGCCTCCAAAAAGATGCACTTTCCACATTTACCACCAGGGGCTGACTGGGCCATGTTAGCTGAACCTTGACCCCCAGGTCAAAAACCACTGACACTACCAACAAAACAGCCCATGTGGTGCCTAAAATGAGTATGAAACGATTCTGGAAGTCGATATGAAGCAACCAATGAGCTTCTCAGATGCTAATGTGAGGGGAAGTGGAGTTAGTAAGTGGTGTTTATCACTTTAAAATATTGCCCTGTCTTTTCGCTGCGTGAACGGTGCAATTACCAGCTCAGCAGGGTGTTGTGTGCCGAAGAAGAGGAGACCACTAGCCGTGCCAATATACCATCAACACACAGCCCATGACACTGCCCCTGGTTTTTGGCCCAGCTGAAAAGGATTTTAGTGACAAAATGGCTCCTGTAAATCATGAAAAAGGCCAAGAAGACAGTCCGGCTAGAGGAAGCAAGGTGATTTGATTTATTGCCTTGATCCAGGAGAGATTACTGCTCCCTGTGAGTGCGGTAGAGTGAGATCTCCATATTCTCAGAGGACTGGAGACAAGCAAACACTTCACATTAAACTATAAAATAGTTTAACACATAACCATACCATTGCTATATATATATATATATATATATATATAGATAGATAGATAGATGGAGAGATAGAGAGATAGAGAGAGAGAGAATTTTCTATAAGTTAAGTAATAATGTGTTCTTTGAAAATGTCTTCTGACTTTTTTTAAGGTTCAATTGAAACTTTTAAGTGAATTTAACGTCATTTTTTAATTCCATAACTGTGAGGTCGGGGCAATTGTAAAACTGCAATTAAAACTGTGTAAGTGAAATCCTTTTTAAAATCTTTACAAATCACAAAGAATATAATTTAATCTGAGCTGAACACTGTTTTTAACTCATCAGTCAATCAAATTATTTTGCCTAAAATGTTATGGGGTTACCTTGGATAATTACAATGTAGGTCCCAGTCAGGCTTTTTTTAAACGCATTATTTTTGACAACTGAATAATTAGTACCATATAAAAGTGAGAATTATTCAGTAACAATAATACGTTTAATGCAGGGATATTATTAAACTGAGGTGGGGTCTTGTTAAGTTAACCCATTGTTATCATTTTTTTTTTAATGTTACAATCATGTCCATAATGCAAGTGGATTTAAAGTTTATGTATAATTATTCCACTGTGAAATTATGATATATTATTCTTCTGTAAGTCCTTTCATTGTATATCTAAATATATACCCTTTTAACAACTGCACTCTGAATTTAATGCTTAAAAATGGTCAAAAACAAATCACTAAATTAGGCCAAAAAAATTAGTCACACAAAATCACAACATGGCTAATTAAAAACAGTTTCTTCCTCAGTCATCATTAGAAAATCACGCTTAGGTAATGGCAGCAGAACCAGCCAGCCAGTATCTCCAAAGTCGGCACCCAATTAATGAGTAAATAATGATGAGCAAAACTGTGGGAGACATAAAGTACTTCTGAACTCAGATCAGTAGAATAAAAGGCTTGCCACCCTCGGTTCAACTGGTCCACCTACAGTGCCCATTTCAACTTGTAACCAAGGAGTTGCTATGGCAACAAACCAATTCCATTTGTCAAGTGCATTTGCATTTGTTTTGTTGTGTTAATATTATGGGCTGAGTAAAGAAGTGTTTAAACTCTTTCAATTTAAATCTGGCTGACATTTGAACAAAATCCCATAATCCTGAGTTTTCTTTAAAAATGCTTTTTAACAACAAGCTCTTTTGTTCAATTCAAATCTCCCTCATCCAGATCATTTACAGAAACAAAGCTTGAATAATCGCTTGATGTCACAACCATGAGTATATTAAAATAAAACAGTAATCCTGGCTTGCCCTTATGAACAACAGGTGAACTGGTATGTGAGAGTTAGCCACTCATAACAGTCATTTTCATAAACTGTACTTATATATAAAAAACACTATGTGACAAAACTATGCCTATAAAATGTGTTAACACAGTGTTATAAGTACAGCAGGGCTATTTGTTTAATGATTAAATGAAAGTTTAATGATGTAGTTACTCAATTATTTACAAAATAACAAAATGAAACGACACAAAATTGTTATAATGTGCTTAAGGTAATAATGTGTTATAGGCCAGAGACACAGTTATGTTCAGCATCATCGAAACAATATTTATATATATTTTTTCCACAATAATGTCCAGTTATTAGGTATCAATGGATTAAATTATCTTTAATTGGTGGCTTTTCTCAGAAAATACCGATACATGCAATTATTTGTGACCATATTAATTAATTAGCATATCCTGTATGGTAATTAATTTGATTACATTTTTAATAGGTTTACAGCCCATTCAAGTAAACAAATGTGAATTGAAAATTTCAATGGGATAATTATTAATCTTGGGTATAATATTAAAACATGCTGATCATAACATAATACACTGAAACAGCCTAAAATAACATTAATAATTAGCTTTTGAAAATACGTTCCACTCATTTTTTGCTTCCTCTCTCTCTCCGTCTTCCTCTCTTGCTCTTTTCCTCTCTCTCTCTCTCTCTCATTGCTAATTTAACTGACACACTATCAGCTGTGACCCAATGTAACAAAAACAAAACCTGAGGTACAGAGAGGAAAAATACTGAGATTCTGAGAGGGTTTCAGGTTTTGTACATGGTGAGGATAGTACAAGACTGTCCCCGTTTCAGAAGTACTTCAAAGTGTCTGTGCAGCAAGTCAACACAGCAGAACTTCTGACCCCGACACCAGTGCGATCACTCTGCCCGGGGTTTAACTCTATGGAAGCGAGGGAACAAGAGGTCAAAATGAACAGAAAGAAACAGGACACTTTCGGTGACCTGCTGCGACTGCTGCCATGGTAAATTCCACACTTTACCACAAGCTCCTGAGCACCCGGGTCACAGTCTGTTCACCCCACAGGTTTTGGCAGCAGAATCCACAGTAAAGGGCTAGAGGACACATGATACTGTGATGATTTATATATGTCCTGTGCAGGCATTCAACTGCAGTAGACCGCTGCATATAACTAACAAACCAGCCACCACTGTTACTGTTCAATGATATTGCACTGTCTGTACATGCAGGTGTATTTGATGGCTCAACTTTATGTTGCTATTTTTAAGAATGTATCAATGAAGTGTGAGGTGAATGAAGTGTATGTATTCAATCCTGGATAACTGGACACCTTCCTGTGTGTTAGTTATTATAACCACCTTTTGCCTATACCTGTTTATTTGTGTCAAATATAATTTTAAATGCACAAACGATCCATGTAGTTGCTTTATCAATACATACATACATACATACCTACTATCTATCTATTTATCTGACATATAGTCACTATATCTTACAATGAAACAATGCCATTTAATTAATGTGTTTAATAATGTAATGTTTTTATGTTAGTAAAATAAAAATGCTTAGTAACTATTTTTATTAAAGAAATAAGGCAACCAAGGCTGTAAATATATTGTAAATACACCACGGCACAGAGGCTGCAAGCAACACATCTCGTACTTCATTGTTTAATTGAAGGATAATCTGTAATGAATCTTGAGAATTTTAATTTACAGGTATAAGAAAGAACATCACAAGCGAAGTGACAGGGGAAAATCGTAGCTGCAATCTTTTGTTCCACCATAAAACAAAACAAGAGCCATTAAAGCACAGCAAGGGCTTTTACAATCTCCGAGTCTATTGTGGAGGGTAATAAACATTCAGAGAGAGACCTGACGGTGCTTTGTCAATGTTCCACGGCAATAGCAGATGAAAGCTTGATTAATTTGGCTTATTAAGTAAGCAATTCAATTAGGCAGTTTCATCCAAGGCCGTCAGACGCTCATATCCTTTGGATTTCTGGGTAGAGTGGTCGCCGGTGTGGTTCACCAGATCTATTGTCCACTTCAAAACAAACCAAAATAAAAAAAAGCATTCTCAATCCTATTTTAGGACAGCTGTTCTTTCATTTCCAAATTACTAGCATATTGCACGGACAGATGACACAAGTGCCAACGCAAAGTGGTTAAAGAAGAATGACAAATTAGCTGCAATGCTGTCGCCTCTCAGCGCAACTTCTTTCTGAAACTAAAGGCAAAAGGAGGGAAAATTACCCTTCTAATTACTGAACATTACAGCTGCTCCAATTATGCCATTTCATGAGCTTTCTGGAGCCAAATCGCGTGACTCTTTAAAAACTGACATTTTGTAGCATGCAACAGGCTACGATTTCATCTCGTATCTGGCAACAGGCTACAGTGAATTACAATCCTTAAATAGTTCAATCATTAAATATGCTGTCTGTCAAATCATCACGTTTCACACGCGTGAGATTATTGAGGCTAGCTTATACAGTATAAGGTTTCCAAACAGATGCTAAGCATCACACACAAGTATGAAAATATTGAACCCAGTCTTTGTCTTGGGTTACAGCTAGCATCTTTAAAAGCACTACTAGGCGATCAATTATTAAAATCAGCCTTAAATGGCTCCCTTTGTCAACAATTTTAGAAAATCTGATTTATTCTGTGGCTTAAGACTTTTGAGAGGTGATTTTTCATTTAAATGGCCTTTAGCATTTCTTATTAAAATACATTATTGCTCTTGTAGATTTATTTATTCAATGTGATAGATCATTAGTCAGATTAATGTAATGTGCGTTCCTTCCATTAGAACCGGTGGCTTCGCTGAGAGCCCGGCTCGCACAAATTTCTTTCACCGCAGACCGTGGCAGGAAGGAACTAGCTGACTGAATTTCTAAAATTTCTTGAATTTTAAATACACTATGTACATACTATTGTATATTCTGAGTCATATACCATTTAGTATTACTAATACTTAATTCATAGCATTTTCACATGTATATAAATGCATTAAGCTGTACTGTATACTGTGTAAGTGTATACAGTAGTGTAAATGTCTGATGCACCCTGTCAGTATAACCTTGACGCCTGCTACGCCAATAAATCTCTCAATTTTACAGATACATCAAATACTGTTGCTACAGCTGACTCATCCCTCACATACACTGCACATGCAAGCCTAGAACATTTTGACAACATTTAAGGAACCGCTGGGTTTAGCCTCCGCTTCCCTTTTTCTATAGCCTCAGTATCTCATGCTCTTCAAAACGCTTTCACTCTCAAGCATCCAGCCGGCCACACTAGAGAGAATTAATCACTCTTCATTTCCATTCGACTCGGTGCCCTCAGTGAACACAGAGCGCTGAGAACCGGCCTACACTGCTCTGCTGTCCGAAAATGAGCTCCACAAGTCACTGATTATCCAACCTGAACTTTCAACCCCATGAGAAGCTTCATGCCTCCCCTCCACCGCCAAGGCCAGGGCAGGAGGGCATTTCGCTCGTTAAAATAACCCAGCCATAGTTAACATGGAGACCTGAAGCTGATGCTGCGTCTGAGAGAATGTGGAGCGGCGAATGCAATTTTAATTTTGTTTCAACTGCTGTATTGCATGCAGGTGTCGCTACATTGATGACATAATGTCGCCCAGTGATCTTCAATTCGCTGTGGTTACTGTAACGCTTCACCAAACTGCCATTTCGGCACAAAAACTAAGAGCTATATACTGTCTCTAATTCAGGTAAATTTAGGCTCTACATGTGTTAATGCAGTGCTGCATAGTTAGTGTCTAAATTAAATTATTGCTTTAGCACAAACAACTTCTAAGGCCTATTATTGTTTTGCACATTTGACATATTCAACGCTGTGATGCTAAAACATGCTGTACATGGAATTTAATTGAAAATACACTTTTCTAAGTACATTGTCTGCTGAACATGATAGCAGCAGTTCATCAAATGATGGAGAAGACCATTATAAAAATATCTGTGCTTATATCCAGATGCACATTGTATCAGTTTCACTGCGGTTCATTCAGGTGTCTGAAGCAATGCTATACGGTAAAGCAAAGTTTGTCAGTCTGTGGTCTGACGCATCCACCGTATCGCTCAAAACCGGCCTGCAAGATAAAGAATTGCGATGTGCAAATTGCATTCAATGTTTTTTTTTGTGGGCATGTTTGCTGTGTTGCCTAATTTGCATAATTCATTTAGCTTAAACAATGTAGGAAGAGTCTGCAAATAAATTACAAGTTGGCGCAATTAATTCTTAGGAAATTCAGAGCAGACGTTTCTGAACAAAAACAAATGAATGCAATTGGTCGACTGTGAATGCAACTGGCTTTTCAGCTTAAAAAAAACGAGTGAACAACAACGACCACCTAAGTCGGCCCAGAGGCGCAGCACAATCTCCACCCTGATTCATTTCTCACCGTCTCATATTCTCATACGCCATGGCCCCCGGCACACCCTCCTGTCACCTCCATGTTTGTGTTGTCCAAACTGTCCTCCTGTGTGCCGCCCGTGGCCCATTCATTTTTCCATCCAATCGATGCTGTTCTCGGACAGCATGTTCAATCAGGGCCGGGTGCGCTGGCTTTTCTGTGGCGAGAACAGGTGGCCTTTAGGGCTGTGTTTGGAAAATCTCTCACTGTGATTACGGCTGCAGTACTGACAGCTCTGTTTTTACTTTGGCCCTGATATGCCACACTCACATATTAGCGCAGGCGCAGGGAAGCGGACAGCACCCAGCCAAGGCGGTCCCTCAAGGGCTTTAATCCTTGTACCGACACTGTAAAACTGTTTAATTTAGATTTGGCTCCCTGGAGAACTGCCATTGAGAAAGCAGGTGTTTCCAGCCATGGCGAGTTGAATTTCCTATCATAATGCCCTTTCTGACAGAAAAATCAATTTCCCCTCTCCGGGTCTCAGCCCACCTTTTCGTGGCGGTTATGAAATGAGCCCGTGGACGAGTGAGTTTGAGATGTGAAAGTAATTAGAGGTTTTGGACGTAATGGGACAGCAGCTAGCAAAGTTCACACAGATTTGTGCTAATTGCTCACATCCTGGTTAGCCTTGGATGCTGGAAATAAAAGAAAATGACTCCGGTGCAGAAAAGCACTTAAAAGGTGAGCTGGATCTATTGTGTGAAGACTATCCAGACAGCAAAAATGACATTTGAATGCTTAAAAGAATAGTTCAAGCAGTAATGAAAATTCTGACCTAATTTACTTACGCCTGTGTTGTCTCCAAACCCATGGGAATTTCTGTCTACTGTGGAACATCAAAAGAAAAGTTTAGCAAAACTTTAGCTCTTACACAGTGGAAGTGGATAGTGACCAGAAATAAAAAAAGCCAAAACCTTCATGATGATGATTTAATGGACATAAATGCACCATTAAATCATCAGAAATGTTACCAATACAACTTCACATTGGCTGTATTTAACCAGAGAGAAATTGAATGTTGCCAGATTTAGATTTTTGGTGTACTATTCCATTAAAACAAATTTCTGGGGGTTTTCTTTATTTATAAACCATTATTGGAAAACTAATAAACAACGGACTTTGAGCAGATGTAACATGAACTAATAAACACACAGCTAAACTCAAACAGACAAGGAACAGAGAGTGACAAATTTATGCTAGTCGCACTAATTCCCGTCCTACCGGCGGCACTTTAACAGTAAGAGAGTGAAATAAATGAGGACCAGCGCACATCAGAGAGCAAAAACACAGAAGTGAGGGAACTGGATGCAGCATTATAAATGCAGCCGCATGCGCCATCCTGTCAGGCAGGGACATCCAGATGGGATTACTTGAGATGTGAAGTACCATATCCAGCCCTCAGACTGGAAGGCGCAATTAAGAGGGAACTTCTGAACTGCATGGTAAATTGCGATGAGACTCAAAACATTTTATTTTCTGCATAATATTAGGGATTTCTGATTAATAATTCATTATGAGCCTTTTTGGATAGAGACTTCTCTCTCCATCTCTGCAGGTTGCGAGCGATGCTGTGGGGCTATGCTTGAGACAGATGAGAGTTTGATAAAGATCACATTCAGAAGTTCATGTAATAATCTACAATTTCAGACTGTTAGCAAGACTTGATGCATGTTTCACTGCCTGAAGTTTTTTTTTCCCAGAGCTGCTCTGAACTGCTTTGAGAAACTGTAATCCAGCTACAAAGATAAAAAACTAAGTATATTTTAAAAAAGACCCACCCCAGCTTACATCCTATTGAAATATTTCTTTCTGAAAACCTTCAATTCACCAATAGGCTTAAGTTACATCACAGCTAATCACACACCCACACGTCACACAATATATGTAATTATCAATTTAATTGATAATTGTGCTGAGTAAAAACACACAGGTTCTTAACATACTTTACAGAGACCACATCATATTTTCTGCTAGTTCAACCACACGTTTTCTATGAAAACATTCTGTGTGTCAAAGCATTAATTCATTTTTCACACTAGTCTATAATTGTCAAGCCACTTTTATTTATACAGCGATTTATCCAGATCTTAAAGCAGCCGCACAGTAAAGTTCATTAATTATAATAAGTGCCTTTAAAAAATCACTTAGTTATAACTGCATGTTTTGTAGTATGAATTGTTAAGAGTGGCAGGAAGGGTCAATGTGTTAAAGCAATATCACATGTATTCGAATCATCATTAGTCTCAACTTCTTTAATAATATCAAAATACTCATATTTCATATTGTGGTAATATACATCTGAGAACAAAATGTTAAAAAAAAACAGGGCATTTCTGTTTAAGCTATAAAAAGAAACCTTAGCCAGCCATTTCTGTTAAAGTTATGCCCTGAACCATGATTTGAACTCGCTATTAGCTTTGTTTAAACAAAAATCTGTGTAATGCTAAAATAAGTCATCAGTGTCTTTGGTTATTTTTTTCCCTTATACAGAGATTTATGTGTTTTGTTAGTTTTCTCTTTTGTTAGTTTTGATTTTTCACAAATCAAAATAAAGTAAACAACAAAAAACACAAAAACTGTGGGTTTTGTTAGTTTCATGAGGAACAGCATGAGGAATATTTCTTTTTTTATCATTTAAAAGCAAGTTTTTGACTAGGCTTTGTTTAAAAATTTGCATCTAAAAAAAACATTCAAGATGTTACATTGTGTTACACAATCACTTTGTATTTGCTGATGCAGTAAATTGCTTGCTTTGCTCAGGTCTCAAAAGAATTTGAATCCTTACTTCAAAGTCACAGGTTTCCACAGGTAAGCAATGACAATTGTACTTTACAACCTGAGGTAAAGTCTGAGGTAAAACAGAGGTTTAGTGTAAGATTTTAAAAGGGTGAAAATTGTGATTCTAAAATAATGCATTACAGATTTATCTCCCCACAAATAAGACATCACCAATAAAAGCAATCGAATGGAAAACAAACATAGTTGTGTTTTGTCTAGATGTTACACTGCATTTACCATTTTCAATTCATAAATATTTGCATTTCAAATAAGCACAGAGACAGTCCCTCAGGCATGCCACCAGGAAGGCTTTTTAATAACCGCGTCTGACTTATAAACCTGCATATTCTCGCCTTAAGCAGCAAATTTTCATCCATGACCTTTGGCCAGACAGATTTATATGTCTTCCGGCAAACAACCCAGAGTCACGACTTTGATAAGTTAAATGACGTGTGAAGAAAATTTTCTGCAAACAAAACTTCACGCCCAGAGCAAGATCTCAGCCCTGGATCGCCAGCATGTCCTGATAAACACGATGCCACGGAAAATAAAATTTCCAAACTTCCTTGTCTCATTTTGTTTTGGAACTAAAACATTGTTAACATTCATGCTACGTGATCCAGAGAAGCACTCCAGTGTTGCTATAAAACATCGTCGTCAACATAGTAACAGTGCTTGAGGCTATTGCTCTTTGTAAACCTTAAAAAAACACTGTCTTATGAAAAGGTTGTTCCTTAATGTGATTTACAGTTCACAGGATCTGTTCTCATGCATCAACTGTGTCTGCTTTTAATTCTCACCTCCTTATCAAACTGTCAAGAATTTTCTGACAGCCATATAAATCTGACCAATGAGGAGCCCCAGAAGTTGAATCTGCAGATCATGCTGAGAAAGTTTCTGATAAGGCATCGGTTGACGTAGAAAACCTAAAATAACCGGCAGTATTTTAAGGACACAGCCAACCATCAAGGTCAAATTGCATCTATAAATGACAGAAGAGTTGCCATATTGTGTTTAGCTAAGAAGTGTGTATCACACATTTAGTGATGGTTGGGTGAGAATACAGCTCCTTTTTTGATCCATAGTTTTAGTCAACATGCATTCCACCCGACTCCCATAATTCTCTCATTATCCACAAGCTTCCAGCATAAACAATGTAAAGCGGGTGCTTGTGAATAGACTCTTCCTAGATTGACCCGTCACTCCAGCCGGTTTCCTGACATATAAGCACCCTGGAAAAAATACAACCAAGTTAGCCGGTCGATGCATCTCGCCCGGCTGAAATTATCAAGCACACCTTGGAAAAGTGGCACTATGTCCTTCAAACGCCAACTGTGATCAATGGGCCCAATGACCTGTGCTACCAAACGCGCCATGACATTTTCAATACGGTAATGTCACAGAAGACCAATGGCTACCTCTGCATGCTTCCCATCAGACTGAGAAATCGCCCATTCAGCCGAGCGTTTTGCAAGATGGTTTACGTACTATCCGCCGTTCATCACAGATGCCCACTTGTATGCCGACAAGCTATCAAGTATGTCACAGAAATATTCACTGATATAGCGGCGTGCATTTGGTGGTTTGATATTAATAAGGGCATATTGTGCGTTCATTAATTATGTTCCCACTGCCACCCATGACTGATGTTACATTCTAGAGTCAAAGTGATGATGTCATTACTGTGCTGCCGTACAGCTGCTGACACAAAACTCAAAGCTGTCTGAATCCATCTGTGCCTCTCCCAATAATCAGAATTGCCTGCAATCAAATCACAATTTGCTTGGCAACAATGAGACTTCTGTGTTTTGTCAAATAATTCTGACAGAAATTCAATGAACATCAATGCGGTCCTGACTAGACTGTGCAAAAATACATATTTTAAAAATCGGCTGTTTGACCTGAATTATACAGCTGAACTATACAGCTATAAAATAGATGTGGATAACATATTTCACATCTAGCAAGATTCAGTGACAAATGTTTCAAACTTTATTAAAATCTATACGCTATATGTCATATCAAAACGTCACTCTAATGTAATGTAGTTTATTTTAAAATGCCACGATAATACAAAAATGTCAATACAACGTCTAAGAAAACAGAACTGTTTTTGAATTGTCCGACTTTAAAAATAACATTTTTAAAAATATAAAGTAACATTTTGTTAATTAATGAAAATTATAGAAAAATGGTCAAAAATAATGTAAGACACAGATTTGAACAACGTTCTCCATGTTTTCTCTTTAATCTCTTTAACATCTGAGTGAAATAATCTTCAGTCCAACTATACAAATAAATTCAGTCTCATTCGTGATATGTCAACCACTCTTTTTCCTGTCTTTCTTTTCCCTACAGAATTAAGATGTTTACACCTCCTACCAACCCAGAACAGAACAAGAAATTCCAAGCCATTCGATGCTATTCTCACCAGTCTGACTGACACAAGCAGCGTTGCAGCAGTCACGCCGCACTCCATGCGTCCACACGGACCTAACATGTCAGTCTCCTGGGTGTTCTTCATTAGCCACCTACCTGTGATCACGCTATCACACTGTACCGGCAGATCGCCTGCCTGCCTGTCTTACAGATTCCAGGGACGCGGCGGCAAGAAAGACCTACTTACCACTCGTCATTACATCTAACTACCTCTGAGACTTCAGCTCTGCTTTTAAATGAAAAAAGGCCGTTATGTAATTGGACGATGGAGCAGCTCAGTGATCTGTGTGTTTATACGACATGGAGAAAAGTATTTTGCATAACACAAGAATACATCCCGCCTTTAATCTGCATATTTGTGTTGACATGATACACATTTTACATTTATTCCTTTGGTAGAGGCTTTTATCCAAAGTAAATTCAAGGTATATATTTCTATCAGCACTTGTGTTGCCTGGGATTGAACCCACAACCTTTGCGCTGCTAACACAATGCTCTACTAGCTAAGCTACAGGAACACCAGTCCACATGCATTTATCACATTTAGAAGTGTTTTATATGCAACTTAAATGCTGCATATAAATGAATGACTCTTGACAAAAAAGTCATTAAATACTTCAGCACTACACTATTTAAATACCTATATTTATATTAAATAATGTAAAAATAACGTCCCCTGCAAGATTACGCACACAAGCATGTTGCACAAGATAAATAGCGGTGACACATCCTTTATTTTTAACTAAAATAACTGGAAGCCTATGTTGATACAACTAACTTACATTAAACATGACATGTATTACCTCTCAAATGCAGACGGTTGGGAAATCCCTTCTGCAAACACTGACATCCTGTCTGCATCTGACAACCCCTGTCAAAGCCTCAGAAAACGGATGTCAGAGCAAATAATGGCTTGTTACTCTAGAGGAACGAGAGCCGGACCTTCACCGTGGTTCCAGCTCTTCAACTGTTACTCATGGGAAGAGAGAGAAAATTCTGGATGGGAGAATCAGGAATGCGTGGAAATGCGGCTTTTCTAATCGAATCGAGCAAAACGACACGATTTCGGCTGGAGTCCATCTGTGTTTGTATATATGGGTTTAATCGGTTGTGGGTTTGATCCTAAGAAACACAAATACTGATAAAAATGTATACCTTGAATTAACTGTAAGTTGCTTTGGATAAAAGCATCTGCCAAATGAATCAATGTAAATGTAAGCACCATCTTAAATGTAAATGTAAGCACCAATGTAAATTAAACTACCATCTTGGCACAGACAGCCTAAATATTAGCAATATTTGTCTATATGCTCATGTACATTGTTATGGGTGCATCATTTTTGTGTACTACATACATGGTTTTTCCTCTTCCTACTTATTATAAAGAGACTGTCAGTTGTATTACAAGCCAAGTTTA
This sequence comes from Yasuhikotakia modesta, assembly GCA_036877545.1. Taxonomy (NCBI): domain Eukaryota; kingdom Metazoa; phylum Chordata; class Actinopteri; order Cypriniformes; family Botiidae; genus Yasuhikotakia; species Yasuhikotakia modesta. The sequence continues at coordinate 2,191 of JBAJNP010003768.1, read as the reverse complement.
AATTGAGTTCTGCAGGGATTGTAAAGGGATTGTAAACACACAGGCTGTGTGTGTTTGTTACTACATTAAATCTAACACAACAAAAAAAGCGTCAACTAATGTAGCCAGATATACAGACAAACAACTTGCTAAACTGTTCCACACTAGAACCTTGTTAAATTTATATCATTTCTTTGTAATTAAAGGCACAGGTAACAGATGGGTCAGGTGTTTAGATGGTTGAAAAGTACGCAAAGACAATGGGTTTTGCTCACAGGTAACAGAAATTAAAAGGCTCGTTGGGTAGGTGAAATTAGTGCTAACAATTCTCTAGAGCAAAGCCAGACAGCGAAGCGAAAGAGAGCACATGGCAGTCCATCAATCTTCCACGGTTTACAGTTCTGTAAAACAACCACAGTCACATAATTCATCTCTCGTGTTGACCTCTGTCTTCCAACCTGACCGCACACAGAAGCCACGCCCACGACGGATGATTGGTTAAGTCATCTATTGGCTCAGTTTCGCCCGAGATAAACTCTGTAATTAATGTCTCAATTTTGTTATCTCTCATTTATTTCCACATAGCATAGAGGTGACTCTAGCTGTGGATGAAGAACAATGGGCATCTGAGGAGACGGGCTTTTGGCAGAAACGCGTGCATGAAAAAGGCTGAATAACAATACCATCATCCATCATAACACGCTGGGAGTTAGCAGACTACAATCAGCCAATGGTGGACCTCCTGGGACGAAAGCAGAGACTGAAATAAGCGAACTTCCCACAGACCTACCAGCTTCACTTTCCAAGAGCACAGAGGAACATTCATTGGGTGTAAATAATATCTGCCTGCTCTTATTATGGGCGAAATGTGGGTGATCACCAGTTCCCCACAAGACATAAAGAGCTTAAAGGAAAAGTTCACCCAAAAATGAAAATTCTGGCATCGTTTACTCACCCCATGCTGTTCCACACACACAGGACTTTTTTGTTCTGAGCAACAGAAGAGGAGAAATTTTGAATAATGCACTTGTTGGTCTTTTTTCTGTGCAATTACAGTGAATAGGGACTGGAGCTTTCAGATCTCACAAAGGACGCAAAAGCACCATAAAAATAACATTAAAATGTTTAATTTAACTTTAATGTTTAAAAATTCTGTGCTATAGTCCATGTCTTTTAAAGCTATGCAATGTCTTTGTGCTTCAAGTAATTTACTGAACAGCCTGCGTAGCACAGCAGTTGCATGGCTCTTTTATAATGGTTTTACCTCCTTTGTAAAACTTGAAAAATAGTAATTGCATTGAAAAGTGACATTCAGAATAACATTCTTTAAAATAAATTCCTATGCTATGAAGGAGAGTCAGTCGTGACAGACTTTTCATTGTGGTGGGCACTGTGCCTTTAAATAACAAATCCATTGACATGCACCTCGGTCTGTTCACACAGAACAAGGACGCGTTTGCGGCGTGTCCGACTACTGTGAATTTGCACTTAATCTTTTTTCAATTTACAGGTAAGTTAACAGAGCCATCAAGCAGAAGCTACGCGGGTTAAGAAAGTGATAGCCATGCCCAGGAACAGCCAAATGCAATCACTGACTGCAGCCCAATACACAATGAATCTGACAGAGGGCAGAAACCTTGACAGTGGATGGAGATCAATGAGAATTCTAAATGGAGATTGTGCAACACAGAGCAACAGGAACCGATTGCACACCAACACCCGGAGTTCACAGAGAAGCAAAGGGGCCACGGCTGCCAATGCATCTAATGGGAGAGATCTGCGGCTTGAAGCTGTTGAGCGTGGTTCAAAAGTGTCCATTAACGCTAAATGGTCACACATTATGATTGAAGGTTTGTTGAGTAAAGCAATCAGACAACTTGTGATGACTTTGTAGGTATTACAGAAAAATGATGGAGACAGCATTGGAATATCTATAACTAATAACTGCAGGGGTATAAAAAATAATATTGATAGAACCATATTTCAGCCAAGGCAAATAATTGGCTGCTATGTTGAGATTATAAACATCACCCTGTATTTATTTCTCTCATCTGGAAAGGAGTTTTCCCACCAATTAGATCAAACAACCAACTTTAATTTGAAATAAAAAATATAATTTTTAAAAAAATAAATAAAGGAATAAGACGCGAGTAAGTGATGTAAGTGTACGTATATTCTTTTCAGATGCAATATTTCATTCATCCTATGAAAC
>JBAJNP010003767.1:0-37347 GCA_036877545.1 Yasuhikotakia modesta | reverse complement strand
GCACAATCTCACAGCCTTAGTCCCCTACTAGAGCTGCATCATGCCATTGTATGAACTTGTTGTCACCATGGCTTTAGGCATCATTCATTTCTAATGCTCAGTATCATCCTGTTATTGGCTCTGACCTGGGCTCTGTAGATGTTTGTGGAACGTTTACTTAAGCTTTTTGTTTACTGATCAACAATTGCAATGTTGTGCAAATGGTTAAAAGGTTTTGAAAACAACATAAGAAAATTGTGCTTTTTTAAACAACACCAAATGCTAGGGGTGGAGGAAGAAATTGGATTCTTGAAAATTGAAAAATTTACCTCGCAGTGCAGTTAATATTCTCTACCAATCGTTTTTTTAATTTCAATTAATGTACATTTGTTTCATTTGTATTTTGAGGAAAAATTCAGTAAAAAAAATTGATTCTGTTTCTTTAAAATAAACGTGAGTAAAAGATCACAATATATTAGTTTTATAAGAACTATACCCTAAACATACCCTTTGCCCTAAAAGAATTTACAGAACATAGAAAACTTACAAAAATAATAAAAATACAACAACAAATATCATTGTATTGTGAGCTAGATATTGTTATAGTCTGTGCTAATTCATACCCATAGCTAATGTGTGTGTTTGTGTGTGTGTGCTTGTTGCTAACTCTGGATCTGATAAGAACAGAGAGTCTCTTTCTGTAGTGTTTCTTGTTACCAAAATGTATAAACGTCTCTACGCTGTAGGATGTGTCATGCAATAGGTTGTTATGCTATATCTATGCCCTTACTAGTAAGACAATGTTGATAAATTCAGATGCTGTTTCTACTATATGAACTGAGCTTGGTCCAGGCCATTCATAACAGGTTGTTGGATTAGTATGACATTCAGGAAGCTGCTCTGTGTGACTTGTAGTTGTCATAGACTGTGTCTGTATGAGTCTGCATGGCAGCTAGTTTGTCAGTATGTGTGACATGCTTGCTATCTAGATAGCTGATATTTAAGAGGTACATTTGCGTGCTGTGATAAGTGACAGAATATTTGCCATCTGGTTGTAGTGTCACACACTGTATATCATTGCTTATGTCCTGCAGTGTGGTCTAGTGTTAAAGTTGAGTCATGCAGTAACTGAACACAGTTTTGTCCAGCTTGACCTGCTTTGTTTTGGTTGACCAGCTTTTTTGCAGCTTGCTTTCTATGAGAAACTTTAAATGCTGCGGCTTAACCTCTTGACTTGTGCTTGGCATACGCTCACATGCTCTGCAAAACATCATGTCATGCGCATCAGCCCACGGCATCACGCCCAGCACACCCTACGCCAGCCACAGCTGCCCTCTGAAAGAGAGATTGAGCGAGTTTTCCACCCCTTTTTGAGAACTCTCTTTGTCAGATGGTAGTAAGAGGGTCACTCTCAGGAAACTGTGTGTTTTGTGTCATTTGTGTCTGAAAATCATTGATCTGAGGTTAGCGCTGATCATTCACAAAATTACACTTCAAGCCTAAATGATCAGCTGTAACCATCGCAGGACCACATGTCTCCCTGACATTACTTTAGTGGTCCCAAATTACTATATGAGGTTTTATTGGAAATGATTAAAGAATGTTTTTATGATTCCATTTCTGTATCTAAATATCTAAAAGTCATGGTATTATTACCTTATGAATAAAATAAGTTTATATTTAAGTGTATCAGATTTTTTCCCATTAAACACTTAAAAGGTTTGTGACTAGTATTATATCAGTCATGAGAACACAGACAGCACATGACTGGTGCATTTTTCTGAGAATGACCTGCTAACACTTGCTAGAGCATTAGTTCAGCTCGGAGCACTTGTGAACTTTGACCTTTATCTCTGGCTAATCACTTCCTTTTCTTTCTCTGTTGCCGGACGGACGACCTCCTCTCTTCTCATTCTTTTTTTTTTTCTTTTACTCTCCATTTATATCATTTCATCCTCCATTCATTTCAAATATATCCATTACTTCACTATTACCCCATTTCTTTTTCTCTTCTCCTGGTTCTCTTTTGTTCTTTTTAATCTCCCTTTTTCTCAGTCCTCTCTCTGTTCGGCTTATGACATCCTGCAGTGTAACCTGCGGCCGATCTGGGTGTTAGTCGGGGCCTTGCTCATGGTGGAGAGCTCCCGGCTAAGGAGGAAGGAAGGAGAGGTGGAGACTGACAGAGAGAAAGAGACTGAGGTCAAGAAGCTTATCTCTGAGTCAACTCAGACTCCGCCTCCTTCCTGGCAAATATGGGATCTGATTGGCTCAAGTCTGCTACACGGTTTTTGTCTGGTGGTGCTGTTTGTGGCCTACAGCTGGAGTGAATTTAAATAACACACAGGAAACAAACAGATGACACCGTACCGTTTATATACTGATCTTTGGTTGTAGAAAGCACATTTTGAATTTGAGTGTTTAAGAAAGTTTGTCTTAAATGCAAGCCTGTTGAATGGAGCACTTTCAGGTGTTAAAGAAAACAGGTTTGTGGTGTATAGTTTCATAATGTTTCACACTTGACTTGCATCTTGACTTAGTTGTGGTGAAACCATACATAACACATATTGTAACACAAAACATGGAACATTTTTGTAAGTGTTCGTAAACTGAAGATTTTGAGGTATAAACATGAAAAGTTCCCCTTGTACTGTATATTTGCTAAAGTGTTATTTATTGGTTTATAAATATCATATTTGTTATCCTTGTTGAATGCTAAAGAAAGCATTATTAAAGATTTAATGCCAGAGGTGCACTCAGCACTTTAATAAGGAATGAAAAGGGCCACAGTTTCTGTTTTAGTTCTGTTAAATACACAGTTGAGTTTCAGTATTCAGTCAGAATACTGAACAAATGTGATGTTTATACTGTTATTATGGATTCTTTAACAAAAAAATCACAAAGCAGTAGATTTATTAGCATCTGCATGACAAAGCAAATGTGATTAAAAATGGTTATGGAGGTTATTGCCTCATATACAATGTATTTACAAGCAGCAAGCACACATGCGATAGTACCAGTACATTCATCCCCAAATGTCACGCAAAACAACAGCTTTGCACTGAAGTCTTGTGTGGTGAGGTTAAATCTGTGATTTAAGACGTTTATCGTTAGCATAAGGGCTAATTAATCCACTGGTTGTAAACAGCAGCAGTTTCTGGTGTTTTAAGTAGTGTAGTAATAAACCAGCATATATTTTGCAATGTACCTCTATGAACTTGAGCTGTTATTAGGTTTTCCAATAATTAAAGTTCCTGTACAGTCATTGTAAATGAATTTGACTTTATCCAGAACATCAGAACAACAGTTGTTTTCTAATGAAAGTGGTGAGAGTAGGAATAATGAATTTCTGCTTTCATTTCCTGGTTGTAAGTAAACCAGAAGGTCAAACAGAGAGCTACATCACATCTTTAATTAATGTAATAAACATGAGTTTATAGAGATGTGATTATTCTGAATGAATAAAGGGGTCTGAAAAACATAAGATCTTATTTATGGAGCCAGAGTTGGTTCTTTTAAATATTGAACCACAGAATAGATTAAAAGAGGCAATATATTGTATCAGTTTAATAATAAAGTAATCATTGTAGAGGTTGTACGTAATTAACTTCAGTTGTTTGCTGTTATCTGCAGACTTTTGTACAACATCTGAATGTTGGGTCTCTCTTAAATAGATTTTCTCCTTTAATTGGACCCTCTGATTGTATTTGGGTTCCAGTCTCACGCACAATAGATGGTTAATCTCAGTCGAGATTGTGGTGTAAATGTGTAGGCACCGATGATCATCGAGACCTCTGGTAGTCAGATCATATCACTTCCTTGTAACCAACTTTGAAGCATATCAGCACGATCACAGCAGCATGCAGTTATAATTGGCGCTGCCTTCATTTTCCAGTTTGATTAAAAGCAATATTGACTGTTCAGGACCTTTAAAATGGAAAAATTTTTTTGGGGGGGCATTTCTTAGTCATTTTTCCCTGATAAGCTACTGGGGTAAACAGTATTTGTAAAGCTTAGAGGTTGTACATTTGACAGCATGGGCTCACGTAAGCTTCTGTTTCTAATGGTTGCCGCTGGACTCTTTGACTTCTGTTTTGGTGTTAAATTAAGTTTAGCGCTGCTGCTAATGGACATTGTAAAGCTTTTTGGTTTTTATGAGCCTGTAAATGAAAAGGAATAAATGTACAGTTTGGTCCGTTTTTCTCATCTGTGTGGCTCTGCTTTTTTTAAAAGACAAAGTTTGTTTGTTTCTGTTTTTGTTTCTTAAGTGTGTTTAGGCTTTACATTATTTTATTACTCCCTGTATCTAAAACTTGAAATCTTCATGATTTTAAATTAGGTTTTATAACCTTTCCAATCATTGGTGAATACTGGATAAGCACTTTTAAAGAGGTTTCTATAGAGGTTGTTTACAATGAACAGGTAATTAAATAATTTTAAACTGAGCATAAAAATCTTGATTTAACAGCATTTTATTGCAGCTTAAAGGAATAATTCACCTGTAGGATTTTTTTTTCCCGTGGAACTCAGAAGATATTTTGAGAAATGTCTCTGTAGTTTTGCGTCCATATCATGGAAGTCAGTGGGTGCCACTTTTGTTTTGTAAGAGTGTCATTGTTGTTTTGTTAATCAAAATACCTCTGAGTCCCACAGAAAAAGTCATACAGGTTTGAAAAAGCATGATGGCGAGTAATTGATGGAAACTGGGTGTCATTTTTGGGTAAACTATCCTTTTGAAACTGAATTCATTTCCATGACTTTCCCATGGAAATTTCTGTAGGTTTCATGGGAACTATGTCTCTTTCATTTTTGCTTTGCCATTTCATTTTCCTCTCTGTGAATCTTTCTCCAGGATAAGTTATGTCTGCCTCATCACATTCTGGAGGAGAAGGGGCTCATCAAAGTTGGCATCACTGTGCAAGCTTTGCTGGATGAGACTTCAACCAAACAGACACTCTTCACATGAGTCACACACACACAAGCGTGAACACACACATCCACACAGCTGACACACACACACAAAACGCAAACACTTAACTCCTGTGGATTCACCTCTTGCTGATACCTGATGACACCACCTGACAATCTTTCAGACAGCAACCATATATTTCTATACAATATCTGATCCTCAACTACAGGTATATGTTCATGCTCTATTCTATAGAAATGTATACTTTTTTTTGTACTGTTATATAATGACTTTATTGTTGCCCAGGCCATGGTCGTATATGCAAATTAGCTTAAAATTTGAGCTATTTGAGCTTTATTTAATGCATATATTTATTAAACAGCTAGTTGAGAGATGTACACAATTGGAAAAAAGACTATTTTTTTTCTGATAGTTTATATATACATATATCAAAATATTTTTTAAACATGTCCCTGTTGAGCCCTACATCTGTCCACAGCTGGGCATAAAAAACTCCGAGCGTCTTCAAATATGTGACATTTGTACAAGGTCTTTTTATAACACTTTAACTTTTTTGGGAGACAGTGATGTTTAGTCTCAGGGGAGGTGTGGCCTCATAGTTTCATTAAGTCTTTCTGCTTACCTGTCAGTCAGGTATTTGTCCAAGAATATGTTTTTGTGTTGAAGTGAAAGCAACAGTTGTTTTCATTTGTGTATGTGTGCGACTGTGAGAAGTATTTTTCTTCATTAGTTCTTATTGTGTGGATGAATGACAGCACATGTTTGCACCTTTTTTATGTACGTTTGTGTGTAGGGATGTTTTTCCCGCTTTGTTCTACCTGTGCATATTTGCTTACATAAAGCTTGATGTCCAAAGTCTGAGTTCCAAACAGATTCAGCCATGAACCAAACCAAATATCTGAAGCTGGTATCTCAGTGGAGATTATTTGACAGTTGCCAAAATTGCTTTCATATATCAAACTGATGTCTAAAGACAAGGGATCGCATACACAACCATTTAATACAGTCGTTTTAGTATTATTAAGAGTGTTTAATTTGTAGAAGGATTTGTAATGTGATGATGGTGTGTGCATGTTGAACTTGGACAAGACTTGCATATTTGATGTGCATTTTTCAGTAAGAAAAGCTTGTATTTGAATAATTTTACTTGTTTAAATTTAAAGCACAATTTATATTAATGTTAACTCAAAAGGTAAATAGCTGTTATTGTTATGATCTAGGTTCTCATATAACCACAATGTAATTAACACATTTTTCAAACTTATTTTTTTAACACTCCAAATCTAATTTCAAAGAGAGACTTACTTGTTTGGTAACTTACCAACATTCTATAATTCCAAATATAATACATTCCTATGGATTATCTCTACAAAAATGTCTTAAAGTAAATTTGCATTGTTATAATAATAAGCAACTAAAAGCTGGTCAACGTTTTTTCAGTTTACAGTTTTTTCAGTTTATTTTTCAGAAATTTTGCTACATCGTATAGTGAGACATCTAATAGTTCTGACTTTATCAGTGAAGTGACTGTTGCTAATTTTTAACAAACTTTGCTTCATAAATTGATTTTATTTCACAATGTAAACCTGTCAAATGAATTAAGGTGTTAAAGGATGTTAAAGAAAGAATTAGGTTGTAGATTAGGTTGTATGTCTTTGAATGTAGATTTACGAGGCCATTTAAGAATTCTCATTTGACATAGTTCTGCATGCTCTCACTGCTGTAACGGTCCAGATATTGTGGTCTTGGCATTCTCCTCTGAACCTTTTAATTGTAAGGTTTATGGACTCGATTAATTCATCAAGATCCCAAAGCGTTATTAATGTACAAACTAGTGATGCGTTTTTTTTATGTTACACACTAGTTAGGAGTTTAAATGCAGGTTTGATTTTTGAATTGACAGCGTTTTGCACTTTATGTATTTGGGACTTTTTTTGGCAACTGGCAAATAGAAATATTCATAGTGTTTATATTACAGTATTTGAGGAAACTAAACTCTATCAGCTGATCAAATCACTGTAAGTTGTGATTAAAAATCACAGTTAAATGGGATACAAATCTTTAACTGCTGAATGTTATATGGCTATTTTGTCTACTTAATGTATAAACATCTTGTACTAAAATTTTTGTAATTCACTTTTTATAAATAAGAATTATTTTTCCATGTCTTTTCAGTGTTTGAGTTTGTTTATTGATGTAGCATATTTTACTCTGTAATTCTGTGAACGTTTAAAGTGCATGTACAGTACTGTGTAACGCATGTCACTCCTACTCTTGCCTTAACCTCTGTAAATAAGGGTTATTTGTACCAACTTCTATCAGTAAATACTTTCACCTTCAAGTACTAGTTTGTGTCTTTAATATGCAAGAAATGTCCAAATTATTAAAATACTAATGATTAATGAATATATATTTCCTACATCTACATCATGTCTAAATTTTGTAAATCACTTATTACAAAACAAACACACAAAATCACCATCAAAATCCTTTATTTAAAGAAAGCAATCATCATGTGTAAACATCACCCCACACATGAAAAGAATGCTTGGGTGTTGCACTAGGATTTGAGTGACTCAAAATAATACAACTCTGATGTCATTTCCTTTTGCGCTGATCCAAAAGGCACGAGGGCCGGTTTCAATAATCCATTGGTGGCACAGTTTTTAAGCATTCAGGTATCTGGAGTGATGCTTGATGTGATCGTTTATGAAGGAGATGATGAAGAAGTAGCTGTGATCGTAACCCTGGGAGAGCAAAACAATGTAATTGGTTAAACTGTGGCTAAAATTCTAGACCAGAAAGTGGTCTTCAGTTCATGTTCTTGGAGGTCTACAGACTTGGTTGTGTAATTGGTTGTGGTGATTAATCATTTTAAGGTAGCAGAACATGAGGAATGTTATGCATGTTATGCTCAAATGCTGAGACAAGTGACCATCAGCACAAGATAACTGCAGAAAGTGCTTATAATCACATCCTTGTGGTTCTGAATCACATCACATGAACACACGCGGTTCCTCAGTTTCATCACTTCACTGACCTGCTGCAGGCGAAACACCAGCGGAATCTTCTTCTTGGAACAAGCAGCAATCAGATTGTCAGGAAGCAGTTGACTGGAGGATAGGAACTGGTCATCGCGACCCTGATCAATCAGAATATCCAGCTCAGGACCAGAGTAAGATTCAGCCAGTACTGTAGAATCATATGCCTGCAGTGACAGGTAAACCATTCATGGTGTTACTTTGTGTTAATATTAGAAAAGATCCAACATTTATAAATGTCATGAGATCATTTAATACATTCAGTTACACATTTAATTTAATGTTTTGTTTTACCTCCCAGGTAGATTTGTCAGGTCCAAGATAGCCAGAAAAAGCCTTCTGTCCCCATGCGCACTGCATTGGGTTACAGATGGGGGAAAACGCTGACACAGACTGTTTCATTCAATACATGTGTAAAAGAAATAAAAAGATAATTATTAAATTTCCAACTACATACAGATAAAATAGAATAAGTTGTGTCTATGATGGCATGCCTTATATTTCCCAGGATTCTTTAGGGCACAGATGAGAGCGCCGTGACCTCCCATGGAGTGACCAGAGATGGACATTTTTTCTGGATCAACGGGAAAGTTTGAATTTATCAGCCGTGGGAGCTGAGAACAGGAGGAAAGTTATAAAAAACACAAAAACCAGAAGTGTACAAAATGTTCCAGACATAAATGTTGAATATAATGACAAAGTCTTTGTATCCACAGCTCGGTTCCAAAATCAGCTGCCAACCCTGGCGGCACTGTTGTCACTCTCTAAACGGAGGAACTTTTACACATTTTTCTGAACAACATGCACTAACATTATGTTGCCTTTAAAAATATCTAACTTTGACCAAATTCTAACAGAATTGCAAGATTCCTTCATAAATCTAAGCGCTGGGTTAAATCCGAGCACTGGGTGTTCAACCACTGGTACGCACCACAGCAAATCATTCATTGAAGAAAAAATGAATGAATTAGATGAACCTAAGGGCTGGATAAGCATGCTGTAATGCTGTATGGAAGGTAATATAACCGTTCTGTTTAATCCTGTTGAACTTTGTCTAGCTGTTTATCTTCATAACTGCATACCCTTTACAAAACACCACTGACCCTGAGGTTTTAAAACAGATCTAGTAGGGTTATAAAAATACACACCTCCTCAGTGACATATGAGTACATGCGGTAGTTAGTCTTCCAGGGTTCCTGGGTGGCGTCGACATAGAATCCTGCACCTGTCCCAAAGTCCCAGCTTTCATCCTCTCCTTCAATGTTACAGCCACCTGGTGAAACATGAACAATTTCCAGATTATGTGCTTATTTGTTTAAAGATGGAATATTAGTGTTGGCTACCTATAACATATAAAACATTAGTTAGGAAGTAGAAGCCTTAGTTAAAAGTCTACAAGTACAACTGGTTTATCGGTCTCTTACGGCAACACAGACTCATGTTAATATAAGTTGATGTGATGTACGTGTTGTAATTAGCGTTCCACCAAACAAATTGCATGACTGGTGGGAAAACCAAGCTATTGACCTAAGCTAGCATAACAGTGTGTTGCTTGATCCTCAGGGGAGGCTTTTTTTTGTTTATCTGTATGTTGCAGTAATGATCTAACTTCCTGAGAGACCTCAGTCCCAGAATTCTTTCAGCTACAGATTATTTTTTGACCCGTAAATCTCCAGGATCAGGGAAAACAGAAATCCTCATTACGAGGTGTAATCTCTCCTGAGGTGTACCACAGCACTGAACTGCTGGGTGTCATGTATTGCTTATGTTCAGCCGGCTTACGTGGACTGGTGTCTGGTGCTACAATAATGATTCCCAGCTCAGAGGCAGCCTGCTGGCTTCCTGCCTTAGTGATGAAATTCTGCTCTGTGCAGGTCAGACCTGAAAAACACTCTCTATTAGTACAGTCCTTAGACAGAAAATAAATGCATTAGTTACAGTTTACTAGTTATGTATGTACTGTATAGTATTGCATATACAATGTGTATTGCACATACAGTATGTATGTGTCTCTATTATTAACAAACAGCATGTACAAGAATACAGTTAATAACACATTTTACAATATGCAAATCTTTCACATGCTTTATAATACAACGTGAACCACAAAAGAAATAAGAAAAATAAATAAAGCCAATTACCTGAAAGCCAATATAACACTGGACACTTGGAGCTCTCAGCCTTGGGTGGAAGGTAGATGCCAAACTTCATCTTGCATTTTAATTCGGAGCTGAAAATTCAATTTATGTAAAACTGGTAAGGTGAATATTTCATTCAGGTGTTTTAAAAATTTAAAACACAGTATCTCACCTGTCGTGCTCAAATACTTTCTGATATCCACCTATGCACTTATTAGAGGAAACCTGGGTCAACGCCATTGCACCGTTTACTGCGCTAAGAAAAGCAAAGTTCGTAAGTGACAGATAATCGAAAACAATATTTTAAGCAGAATGACACTGAATCACATCAAGGAACATATGCGCAACATGGCTCTCTGCGCATGCGCGTGCTCTTAGGAACGACTAGCCTGCCAAACTCAATATGCCAAAATCAGCTACAGGAAAACATCATATCTGCCTTTAAAACGCCTTAAGACTTTTGCAATACTAGCAAAACTTGCGCTAAAGAAAGTTATGACTTATTTAGGTAACCTGTAACACTCCTAAACATGCAGAATATTTCCGTAGTTGTTATTTTCGACCACTTACCGCTACAGCTAACAGGATTCAGAGTTCAACGCGACGTCAGACGTCGTGTGACGTAAGTCACGCCCCCTTACGTTTGTCCTGCGTGTTCTGCGCATCTACTCTTTGCCCAAACAGTGGCGCTCGAGAGACAGACTTAGTGTCTTTTTCTCTGTTTTTGACCAAAGCACGTTGCATTTACTTACAACAATATACATATATATGACAGTAACGAAACGATAATAAATCCGTTATACTAATGGTGATTTTTTGGGGGGCTGTTTTGACACGATGAAAAGTATATGGTCTCTCCTCTCTCCTACTTCATAGTCAATATTAACTTTTTTGTTTTTGTTTTCCTTTATTTAGGAAAGTACTGATTTCTGTCTATAGCCCTGCTGTTCCAAACACTTCCAAACATAATTCAGGGCTTGTTTCCTCTGCACCGCATGTTAAATGTTATCAGGATGAGATGACAAACTCCATGGAAACATGTCACATCGGGCATCACAAACCAATAAGCCGTTCTGTTAAAAAAAGCATAAATGACTACATGCAGGGGGAAATGCATTAGGGTCCCTGTTAAGAGAAATTGTGGGCCGATCAGACAATTACTGGCACAGAGTGGAATGCTTACATTATTTAACTGCACAGTGTCCAGAAGAAAACTTTCAGCAGGATAAACAAAATCAATCTCTCTGCCCATCAGCCTTCAGTAAAGGCATTTTATTTAAAACATTTTATTAAACTGTTTCTGAATTCAGACGAGAACTAGAAAAACAAATGAGTTTTTTCTCTCTCTCGCTTCCACTCTCTCTCTGGCAATAAATTATACCTCCTGGAATCTTGTGTTATCAAGGTTGATTTAATTCTGCCTTGTTTATGGCACATTATTGTGTCATCATATCTCATATACAACATTTAATGATGCGACACCGTAACACTGTCGTGTGTAGTAAAACTAACATGTTGTTAATGAGATCCACACATAACAGAATCAGCCAAAAGCCAACAGTCCCTAAATATATATCTGGTTTCCAGAGGCACTCAGTCCTTCCAATGACTCACACATAATATGCCAGCGCAAGTCTAGCTGAAAGGGAACTTGATCACACGTCCACTGGTGTGAATCATAAGGAAGGTTGAATGGCTTGCTGATTTTAAAAGCTTAATAATACACTCAATGTGCGCACATTAGACAAAAGATTAACCACCAATAATAAGATGAAGTGAACCATAATCAACCTTTGATAAAGAAATTGCTTTTTTTAATCAAGCAGTTTAGACTCATTGGTTACTAATTTAACTTCAGTACATCGCGATGTCCAGGAAGAACAAAATAGGTGAGATTCACAGCTAAGGCGAGATGTGCTACCAAACTGACATTTGATTTGTTTTAATGAACAGAAATGTCTTCCCCGTCCTAATAATTTACTGATCACCTGAGAACACAACAACCAAAAATAGAAAAGACACAGTCATGTGACTCACGATGCCCAAAACTTGGAAGATCAGAAGGAATAACCTTTTAACTGATAAACCATTTCAATAGATTTATTTCACACTGAGTGTTGACCTCCACTCCAGCAATTTCTAAATGCTCTGTTTTGAAGCTAAGAGGGTGTTATTTTCTTGGCCCTCTCAAAAATATGAAGCAATGAAGCTACATGCAGAAACTGGTCAACTGGCCTTGACTGCGCATAAATCCTCCACAGATCTTACATTTTAAAAACGTGCTCTAGAATTATGATGCTTTTATGGTGCAGTTTAGATTACAGCTGTAAGAACCAATAAAGTACCACTGACATTGTACCCTATAAGAAGAAGAAGGTCAGGACATTTTTATAACCGGTTCCTGCATTTACACTGGAAATGTGTGTTATATCCGTCTGTTTACTATGAAGGAATGAATTTAACACGTATGATAAACACACAATTCAATATATTTTTATGTGCTTATATGGCATTTTAACATCTCTGCATTTGCTTCCTGTCAGCCCTATCACAGATAGTGAGTGTATTCCTTAATGCTCAAGATATGTATGTCTCAATGTGACTCAAATGCTTGTGTGGGGAAAACACCTGATTTGGCAACCGGCTAGTTTAATGTTCCACTGAGAACCTTATCAGCCTGACTCATGAATATTAATTAGGTGATGTAACATTTGTCCAGTGGTTCTTGCCGAAATAGACATCAGTAAACGATAGACATTCAATGGAAGCAGAATGTACCTGCACATGTAAAGTCAGGCTTACATAATAAACAGGAAGCAGACGTTAGGAATGACGTCACAGCTGTGATCTTTGAAAAGCTCAACTGAGTTTAACTGCCAATTTCTTCCTGGATCAGAGGCGGAGATCATTCCATCTACTACCTGTCAGTCTAAAAGCAATTTAAAGCCAGCAAAGAAAAGTGAAGAAAGAAAACAAAGGAAATCAACCAAAGATTTTTTATTGTTTATGGTGATTGTGCCATTTTAACTGCGGTAATGTTATTTGCTTTAGTTCCTGTAATCATTCCCGCCTTGTTTTAATGAGACTCCCACATCATAGAGGTGATTTATTAATTAGGATCACAGAAGTGATATGACATTTGTGAATAATTTAACATCAGTTCAGAAGAGGGTTTAGGAGAAACCTGGAAAATACATGAAAGAAGTGTCAACCAGGGTTCATACTCATCTAGTGCCTCTCTTTCCCTCTCTCTCTCTCTCTCTGTCTGTCTCTTTCACACTCTCTCATTTTCAAGCAATTGTGACAGTTGGCATTTCATGCTTAAAGTTCAAAGAACTTTGCATCAAGCTTGACTTTCCATCGCTCTCTCTCTTACAAACACGCACACACACACACACACACACACACACACACACACACACACACACAAACGCTGAAGCTCTGCCCTGGAGGATTGATGCTTGCACTAGGTGGGTGTAGTATTTAGTACAGGGTTAGTTGAGACCCTCCAGCACACAGATTAAACCATTTACACAGTTCCATAATTGATTTAAATCACTCACGTAGATGCGTGTATATTAGCGTGTGTGTGTTAGTATGTGTGCTTGTTTTGTGGAGCAGTGTGAAGGCAATGAATTTATTTAAAAATAAAAAATCCCCTTAAGGTTATTTAATGTTCGAGACTGCGCAAGAGAAAATGCCACCCACACGACTTCTGATTCCCAGCAGCCCCTGCTGCACCTTGCTGATTAGGAATCACGCAGGTGCCAGTCATATCATAAAAGCCTTCATGAGACAGCCCACACACAGATTAAGACACACGCACTCCAAACACACACAAACACTCGAGGCAGCCGGACGCTTTGTGGTAAACTAGTAAATGCTTGAATGATTCACAGCAGTAAACACAGCTGAGCTAAACACCAAATCAAAACTACTATATGATTGAAAATAATATCACAGAATCTATAGTGGGATTCAAACATGAAAACCTGAAAAAAAAGTTTCTGAATTTTGAAAAATAGGAAATTTTAACAAAATGTTATGACCCAAATACTCAAATGTTCTTGCCTCCATTGAAGCACACAGAATGCTCTTTGCAACATTCTCGAATCATGCCGGGATTACACGCATCATCAGGTTTTGCAACTTGTGGCGTCTATGCTACCTCATGCAAGTACATGCTGTCATTAAAGCAAAACAGGGACATATCCAAAAAGAAATGTTGAATCGCCTGAGGTTTGCGTGAGTTCATCTTCAATTGAACTTTTCACTCAGTTCAGAAAATATTTGTAATAATGTTTTGACCTTTCAACTAAACCTTCCTTTGGAAGGTGTACGGTACATTTTAAGAATGCATGATTTTCCTTTTCAGTATTAAAATCAATAAACAATTTTCACAGCTTTGTCTCACTTCTAACGCAAACATATTGGGATGATTCAGACAGCTTGTTCTAGCCTGCGGGTAATCACCCAGTGTCTAATGAAACATGGTGTTTTCTCACAACTGATTGTTTTTATAGTGTACAAAACATTCATTCATATTCATGATTTCATCAGATGACTCAGAGGTGACCTGGGATGAGGAAAATGCTTTTTTTCTTAAAATCTACTGTAATATTGTGATGATAAACTCTGTACACATAACCTTGCTGCTCTTGTGACTTGCAGACAGTAGAATTACTGGTAACAGGATGTTCACATGATTAAAATAGTACAAGCTTAATGACTCTATAGTCCTTAGAAATAATTTCTGGGACATTAGTTTCAAATGTGCAATTTATGCACTCTTTTATTGATTCACCTTGAGTTATACACAGAAGGGATTGTGCAATGTTGCTGAATGTAATTTCAATGTCTTGGCCACAGACAAATTAAACAATTCTGGTCAAGCATTGGTTTCAAACATTTGAACTCGGCGTAATAAATACAAAAGCTGGCAGAAATCCAACAAAACAACTCTATTAGGAACAGTGAGTTCTGAAGTGAAGATGTTTATCTACAGCTGTAGCGGTCCGGCTGGTACAATATATTTCTGATATGTTGGAATGAGAGCATATAAACGCTGCACATACAAACATATTAACCTGATATAATTATCCACTCATAGATAGACATGAGTCATTCGGTGTCTGCAAACAAGTTTATGACTGTCACCATAACAACAACAACATCACTTTCAATTCAGACACTGCAAAAAGAACGAAAAACAGATCATACAGTTCACAAAGTGAACACATCAACCCGGTGTTCTACTGAAAGAGTCAAGATTACTCTGTGTTGCCATGGCACCATAAATACACCTGACAAAAGAAAGTGTCGGAAATTAACACTGCCACTAGATGAACCATATGCATATGGGTACAGCTCTTAAAAGGGGTTGTGACATTAGAAATCAAATTCCCCTTGATCTTTTGACTTATAAGAGGTGCTGGTATCATGAATACATTCTGCAGGTTTCATAGCTTAAAACATCCTTGTTATCAATAACAAAAGCATATTGATTTTCTCTGGAAGAAATGAATGCAAAACGGCTGTCAATGGCTCAAATGTTGTGCTGTTCCTGGCTGTGCTGTTCATAGGCTAGGTTAGCCAATCATGCACGGGCATAAATCACTTAATTCTGTGTTTTGGCTGAAAACTTCAAGTAATATTTACATTTTTTAAGTAAAATTTTCTTAGTTATATAAATTAGAATAATAAAAATAGAAAACAAAACAAAAAAACAACCATGTCACGACCTCTTTAAATATATAAATTATTTTCTAAATTATACTTGATAGTTTCAAATGACAAGTTACAAAGTGGATTTGAGAAGGTTTCAAATTGTTATTTTAGGAAGAATCAAGCAGGCCAATTTTACTTAAAAATGAATACATCAAATTTTTTACCTTGTCTTGAATTTAAGCTGCATGCCCTTGAAGTCAATGTGTGGGTGCAAAAACACTATTTACTAAACCGTATTTGATCTTGATGTGCATGTTATCATTTAATGTGTCTCCATTTTTCATAGACATTTTATGAACTGCTTTTGTCCTTCAGGAGAACAATTCTGTCTGGATTCATTTAACACAAACGTTTGCTATTGTGATAAACCAGAAACACACAGGTCAAGTTATGAGGCTACAGCATCCCAGTTCTTTGATGCAGTACAAAACATTACAGTACATCACAAGATTTACTCAATTTTATCAAGACTTTTTTTCAAAAACCTGACATTGTAAACAAAACATCACTGAGCTCCCATACAATAAAGCTAGACTCTACCTTTTGAAATATAAAGTGCTACATACAAAACTAAACATTTGGACATCAAACCAAAACGGTTACTTCACATTTATATACAATTTTTATAACCCATGGGTTTTTATTCCATCGATTCAACTTGCATTTGAGAAAAAACAGTTCAGACCAGAATAAACTTCCATGCTGGTCCAGGCTCGCTTATGTTGGTTAGATCTGGTTTTGTGCAGATCTAGATTGTAGACCAGCATAGGTTGACCACCCAAACATGGTCTTAATTTTACTGGTTACCCTAGATTAAGAAGCTTGGAGGGGGGCACTAGCACCCCATCTTGGGCAATAGCAACCCAATATATGCCAGTGACCAGCTATGCTATCCCTTCAGTCAGACAGGTGATGAAATCAGGAAAGGTTTAGTTCCAGTGAGGGTCTTTCAATGCGCTTTATTCTGTAGTAAACTAATGCCATTTGTTTGTGAATGTATTTAGGGCCTGAGTACTAATATCCTTTAGGCCCGGATGCACTGTTGCCAGTCTGAGCTGCTTTCATTAGAGGTAAGACTGCCAAACATGAGCCCAGAAAAATCAAGTCCTTTCTTAGTCAAATCTGGGGTTGCCATTCTGTGAGCCTGTAGGGTGAATTCACAAGCAACTAACGGTCTCATTTTTGCTGCTGTTGGACATATGGTTTTTATTGGACAGAGGCAGTGAGAAATCTCCGTTTCCTATTGATCCGGTGAGTGGCAAGTGTGTGGACTGATAGGCCAGCGGTGGAATGGTGTTGACCAGAATTAGCTGGAGCGGTTTCCTCTCCTCTTGAAACTGACAGCGTATGAACCTGGCAAAGGCTGAGCGGTAAGTCTTGTTGAAGAGTGTGTAGACCAGAGGGTTCACAGCAGAGGACAGGTAGCCCACCCACACAAACACATTCAACAGTCCGTTCATGACATTAGCGTCGCATGCGGTGGGCTCACAAACCACCGCCAAAACGTTGGTGATGAAGAACGGACACCACATGACCACAAACAGGAAGAAGACCACACCAAGGACTTTGGAGGCCTTTTGCTCATTGCTGATCGACTGCACGGTGTGGCGTCCAAAAGGTGGGGTCGCAACCCCAGACTCCGCCCCTGCCTCTCTGCTGATCGAGCGACGAAAGATGAGCTTTTTCTCTGATGGAGAAAATGCAGGCCCGGGCAGGAAGTTTAGCGTGAACCCGGCGCTCCATTTGGGCCTGGGCACCAGCTGGTCTAGGCAGATCGTAGCCTCGCTCTGCAGAGCACTGATAGTCAGGAAGTAGGTCACCACCATTATGGTCAATGGCACAAAGAAGGCCACAAAGGAGCCAATCAGCACAAAAGAGTTGTCAGTCAGTAGACAGCTGCCATCTTTAAAAACTTTGGTGTGATCACGCAGACCCAGCACTGGGATTGGCATGGAGATGCCTGCAGGAAAAAAAACATTGAGTTTAAACATTTATTTTTAGTTATCTTCAGATATTTTAAAGGCAAAGAAACCAAACAAACATGACAGATGGGAACAGATAATTTTTCTAAATGCAAAAACAGAAACGTTGTGCAGCCTCATTGTTGTATTAGATATACTGTATGCAACTCCATGAGTGGACATAAAAAATTATTTAAAATTAAATTAATTAAAATTGTTAATTGTTAAAATCTCTAATACCTGTGGATACACAGAAACTTCAGTTCAACACATTCTGGCTGTTCCATTTTCTCAGATTTTATTTGAAAGACCATTTTGAAATTTTATACGTTTGGCTCATAATCATGTGTAAACATTTCCGTCAATTACATGCAGCAACTAATACATCATTTATTTACAAATCATTAAACTGTTTCAAACGGAGCGCAGCTGACGTTCACTTGTAAAAAAAACATGCTGGGATGCGCATTGGGAAGCTGGTGATTGATGTATGATTTGTTGTTCAAGGACAGACACTTTTTACTACATCCACTCAGTTATGCTTTGCCAGCAAAACTCACTTTGCAGTTACCCTGCAGTTACTGATGTGACGTTTTCACTCTCATAGCCTTTAACAGTCCAGGCGTGTAACACCAAAAAACAACTATGTACAACTACTGCCGTTAAGTTCAGCAGAAGTGTGTGTATAATGCTGCATTCCTCATTGCCGCAACCGTCTTGCAAATGGAAAGCTTGTATCGCTCAAGGACAAACTTTCAGTGAAACTGCCATGGTGATAAGACATCTCCATGGAAACTGTAAATCTCTGCAGATCGTGTCTGATGTTCAGGGTTTGTTGGGGGGAAACCAGAGCCGACAGAGAGGAGGGGCCATGATGGACCCCGCGCCTCTGGATGACGCGCCTGCCACTAGCCGTGCATCTATGGATAACCAGAGGCAATGGATGGCTATGATAAGAAGTGCAGAGTGTAACAAACTGGGTGTAGCAGTGTGTGTGTCACAATCCGAGAAGATGATGAGAAGTAGATTAAAAATATATATCAGCTTTCTTCTTTTCTAAACATTTCACAAGAGACTTTAAAAAGTGAGTTTTAAGAGCGGTTCGTTTATCTCTGTGACTCTCAATACTCTCTCCCCTCGTTCTCATTCTATTCTCAAGAAGCACAGCTGAAAGTTAGAGAGGCCACATTATCATATAAGTGGGGATAATGATTTTTTTTCAAATGTGGTGACAGTACTTACTCTCTATTCAATTCACTTATTGACACTCATCTCGGTTGTTCTACAGACTGTCACTATAAAAATAGATAAAGAGGTTTTTAGCAAAACGAGGCAGTCGAATGCGGCACAAGGATAAACGTTAGTAACTTTGACTCCATTGATCTGTTTTTTTGTATTTCTTTTATGCCAGAAAACCACATCATCAAATGTTTCTATTAACAGAGATGGATAATTCTTTACGCTCGTCTTATTTCAATAACAACAAGCATTAGGATAGCGTCGTCTCGACTGACAATTACGAAGCATATTTTGTCTTAACAAGCAGACATGCTGTTTACAGGGTTTGAAAAGCATCTGAGTCATGGTTCGAGCAGCTCTAAGCTCTCCGGAATGTCAGTAGATCTTCTTTGATCACCAAATGACACATAATTACCATCTTCTTCAGTCTAAATACTAGAATACTAGCTTTGACTATCGTGAGGCTGGTCTGAGTGGAATATTGGGGACTGTAGCATATTCTTTAAATGCAATATCGTTCTGTATCTAAAAGTCTATTGGCTCAGTTTAATGCAACTTCATTAGAGCAGATTTTTAGGACAGTTCTGTATTGGTCTCTGCTGACCTTAGTTTTATTGCTTTGGGTAATATATGTGTTTCATTACACTCTTTTGTTTTTGCATTACAATGATGTAAATGTCAGGGTGGCATTCACAGTCTTATGAAATTTTGGCAGCTATATCACAATTTCTGGCTGTCCTGCGGGCGTGTGGATGGACTGGGTGAGCTCAGGGTCATTTTAAACAATATCAATGTTATTCCAGTAAAGTATAGGGTGAAGCTGAACCATCCATCATTCAATGACCCAGACCTGCACAATTCATTAATTCTTTGCTTTGTTTTATGCTAATCTTCCTACCCACCCGTTCCTGGCCAGTTATTTTTTTTAGCTGTGCTCTATTGACACAATCAGCTGGATACTGACGAATTTGCAGTGACTGTACTGCAGTTCCTATTACTGCCCTTCTCAGTGCCAATCTATAATATAACTGAACGCTGCTGCAATTATAGTTACAGATACCCAGCTTGTGCTCAGTAATCTCTCTCTCTCTCTTTCTCTCTCTCTCTCTCTTTCTGGCTCCTATTCATGTGTTCTATAACTGGTGCTTTTCCTTTGGGGAATGACAAAAGACATGGGAGTCTATCACCCTCTGATTTCTAGAGTCACAAAAGCAATTGAAGCTCACATATCCAATAACATTCAAAGACCCTCTTTGGGATGCTCTTGGGTTTAATACTGCCTCTAATACAGTAATACAGACTAGGTCATCTTAACCCAATAAAAAACACTTCCACGTACAATCAGTGGTTAACACTGTTATAATGAATGAACATTTGATTAGACTGATGACTCATCAATCTGTCTTATCTTCTGAGGAAGGATGGAGGTTCACCTGCAGAGATGGTCCAGACAGCAGTGATCTTGGCCCGGGCTCGGGAGCGGGAGTTTGAGCGATTGTGTCGGATGGGGTTGCGGATGGCCACGTAACGGTCCAGGGAAATGGCACACAGGTGCATGATGGAGGCGGTGGAGAACAAAACATCCAGGTAGATCCACATGGGACACAGTGCAGCAGGGAGGGGCCATGAGTAACCTGGTGAGGAGAAAACACACAGAATCAATGAATAAAGTTGAAAACAAAAGGCTTAGAAACGCTGACTTTTCTCAGCTACATGCCTGTGTCTTAATAAAACCGGCTTCACCCAATAAGCCAAAGTGTGTGATTTTACTACTAAATGCACAATGCATTTTTCATGTCTGAATGCAGTTATGCAATCACACAATCTTTTGAGGCTGTTTATGTTTGTATTTATCTTCATCTGCTTGTGGTCGGATCTGTCTTTCTGTCCGTCTGTCTGTCACTCAGTAAGTATGGCGCTAGCAACATTATGAGTTAGATTTCTAGGTAACAAGCAAACAGCTGAAATGTACATGTTATGTACTTTAAATGAACTGTGCTATGCCACTTTGGATAAGAGCATCTGCCAATTGCAAAAATGTAAATCCATTTGAACGGACTAAAACCACCGGTGGAGAATCTGTTCTGCTTTAGTAAGTGGACAAGTGTTAGCTCACTGCCCGGGGCAGCCAGGCAGAAAATGACCGCCCTCAAAAGTCTCATTACTGAAACAGGAAAGTTCACTTTTAACACTGCAGTTACTTTGTACAGAACAGACAAAACACACACACACACACAATAAATAAATGGAAAAATACTGAAATAATAATACACTTCCAGTATTTTCATTGGCAGGTACTTTCTTATGAAAGCTGTGCTGTCACTAGATGTTTTCGCCTGTGACAAAAGATTGAAAAAGCACAAAAGCAAAGCTGAACGAGCAGAAAGGAATATTGTGCCAGTAAGAAAATAGTCTTTCAAAAGTGGGGGAAATGAGGTAGAAAAAATATAAAGAGAAAGAGATGAGTGTAAGAAAAACAGGAGGAGGGGCTTCAGGAAATGGGAAACAGAGAATAGTGGAAAAGAGAGAGAGAAAGAGAGAGAGAATGCTGTGACTGAATGCACAAAAAACCATCAATCACCAAAACAAGGTCAAGACCTCCAAACTTGGCCAGGCCAATATTTCATCATAGGTTAACCCATGTAATAGTCTTCAGTCACTGGATATCCACTGGTGCTCACAGAGCTACCGTGTTATATTTGTTTTGCAAGTTTTTACTTTTACTTGCAGTTATGTCTGCATTCCTTTACAGTTGACAGCAGACTGATTTCCATAAGAACTCAGAGTTCAATTGAACACTCAAACCCAGAAGTCAGTGCACACAGCCGCACTGGAGATAAACTGCGAGTAAATAACATTATCTTAGCTCTGAAAAGCTCCCACGCACTTCTGCTTCCGCTCTCCACAGAGGTGTAAAAAAGGCCTGCGTGACACAGCAGCTAAAGATAGATGCGTTTTACTACGAACCTCTTCATCACGACTCGCGCAAACACACGCAGCATTATTTATGTGACGGTATATAGACGAGCGCTACGGCATGAGCCAAGACAGTGAAGATAGTAAGAGATGAAGGTCTTTGAGAGAATATTATCATGGTGGGTTTTTGATGTAGTGGTATGCATCATGGCATAATAAAATCTAGATGAAAGATACTAAAAAAAGAGAAAAAAGATAAGAAGTGGAAGAATAAAAAGTCAATCACAGTGAAGCAGTAAAGGTGCTTATGAATATACTATGACACGCAGGACTTTATCCGTTTCCTGTCTGCTCTGAGGCTCCTGCCAGCTGCGGCTCTATTCAACGGACCTCAAACGCTGCATCAAAACCAGAAGCTAATTAATAATCCATTAATGCAAACTAGCCGTATGTGCAGCCGTGAGGCGCCGCACGTGTCCGTTTGCGCTTGTGACTGATGAGAAACAGTGATGGGCAGAGATTTGTTTTGCAGTTTGTGTAACCGGAGTTTCCCATTAGTCTTGACTCGAGGGATATCCGGATTACCGAAGGCATAATCATCCCTCACTTAATACACACTCCCAACAAAACCCCACCAATTCCATCAGATCCGTGGAGTATTTCTGTCCACGCTTCTGCTGAAAACAAACGTTATCTGGCCATGCAGGATAAAGGCCTTATTTGGGTGAAGGACACTAGAAAACGTGTGACAGCAGACTATGACTCAAACACTCATTCTTTTATCTGAAACCGGTCATTTAAATATCATTTCATGAGTGTCTCTAGCTTGGTCGCTTGTATTACAGAAAGTGATATCTATGTGGACTTTTTAATCACTGACTTTAAAAGATTTTATATTAATTTAGCATGTTTTAAGAGTTAACATGCTTTAACAGTCAAAAATCAAGCAATTAAAGACGAATTCTTGAAGAAGAGAAACTCTTTATAAACTTCTATAGATTCTGGAAGATAACTCAAAAATGTGCTTGTACAATGAAGAGACAGTGGGTGTTACCTGGGCGTGCTATACGAGTCAGGGAGACACAAGTGAATTCGTGCAATCTGTTTGTTGTTTTGTAAACAACAAACAGATTCGCCCCCCGCCACGGGACTCCCTTATGGAAAAAATGCATTTGGAAAAGAAACATCTATTGTGATAGAAAAGCATGTTGTGTTTGCGGTGCTGTTAACTGTGAATGCACACAAACACACCCGGCACCCCCTAACATTTTACCTCACAAAAAATACACAAAGACCACAATGACACATCTCAGCAAAGACTTGACTGGAGAAAAGTGCTTGCACACGCTGAAAGCATTGATTTAAGCCAGATGTCGGTTAAAATGACCGGTGAGGACATGATTACATGCATCTCGGCGTGTCACCATGTTGAAACACAAAAAGCTGGTGATATTTGGCCGAGGCAGGAAGGAATCTCTGGGAGTGTCGCGAGGAGCGTGCGTGTGCAGCCGGGTTCGAGGATAATTACAATACCGCTGGCTCACCCCGTTTTCCCTGACCCTTCCTGAACTCATCCTCTGCCTCATTAACCAGCCCTGAATCTATCAGACTAATTAATCACCCCTCCTGTACACATACACACCTCACTCACTCTGATCTTTAGCACTTGTTTGTCTGGCAAACTCAAAATGGTTCAATACGAGCTCCATCTGCAGACAAAAACATAAACCTTTTCATTAGTATTTAAAAAAATATCTATCTAAAAAAAAAACTTTTGAAGAATGGTGATGCTGTTATTTTCCAGTTAAAGTAATACCCCAAGTGTTAAAAAGATCTTTAAAACTACCATGAAAATGTTTTATATAACTTATTATATATTTTACATATACTATATTGCTTTGAGTTAGAAGCACAATTGAGAGGCTATTTGATGTAGTTCTCAAGACTTTTTGTGAATGTGCACACTGAACTCGATCCCACTATGTGCAGAATTCTCAGTTTGTGTGAAGCATTATTATCTACCTTCCTTTTGGATTCCTAAGAGGGCTGACATTTTAGAACACGATGAGTAACCACCCTAAAGATATTACCCCTCTGTCGATCTATAATGCAGATCCTCTATCCATGGAGAATAGTTAAGCAGCCATTACAGATATGAAACAGGTGTCAAGCACTTGAAGTGGCCACAGCCCTAATGAGAATGAAATGAATGATATATTTCTGCCTCTACGCAGATGCTCGTCATTAGCCCTTCATGCCGCTCATTAAGTCACTCCTCTCTTTTTAGTCGGTGAGCGCCGTGGCAACGTAGAGACCACCTGTGTCAGAGAACCATCAGCGCTGCATTAACAGCAGCCATTGAGCTTTGAGTGTTGTTCTGGAACACTCTATCGTCATGGTGACATGATGTGGCGGGGGATTATGCCGGGGCTGCGCTGAGGCGCGTTTCAGAGATTGAGAGCTTTACAGAATCAAGGGGAAATTAGTGTCTGTGTATATTCTGATCCTGTTTATTTTGGCTTCCCCCAGCATCACTCCGTCCACAGCTATGTAAAAATAAACAGAAACAATAGAGAAATAATGAAGAACAATAAAATAAATCTGAAAATCTGACACGACTGAGGTTGAATTATTTCATTTATTATCAATGAATCAGAATTTCACAGAGGAGATGAGGCACAGTTTTGAAACGGATAGTGCAGCTAAATTCAATCTGAATGAGCTGCATTTGGAGCTGAAATAAAGACACACCTGTGGCTGCGCAGTCTATATTAATGTGCCAAGTTGCTTGGCAACCATAAATGCCCCATATTACTTATTTTTATTATTGTTGTTGTTGTTACTATTATTAAGATTATGATGATCTTTAATATTATATGACAATAATATTGGGGCTTATTGTTCAACTGCATGCAATTACAATAATTTCTTGTAGAACATTGTTTTAAAGACCTCCACATACATGTCCATACACACAAACTCCCACACGTTTGCTCATACCTGTTCTGCTCAAGAGATGCTATATTTAAACACGGGCATTGATCAGTCGCCCTTCGTCACGGCTCTAATACGTCATTTCTGAGGCTCAATGGGAGTCCCTCTCTGATTTGATCACATCTGCTGCCTCAGATGTGATTCCTCACTATTTAAAAACCTCTGTCCACTGCGTGACAGTTGCTGTCTGTGTACTGCCGTGTTCTGTGCCATCTCCTCTCATCTGAAGACACTCTCTTCAGAAGTCTCCCTGCTTTCCTCTAAGCTGAGAGGAATGCGTCTGTGTTTACAAGCGATTCTGAGGAATTTTCGGTGGTGTGTCTCCGGTCCTTTGTGGCTAATCCTTGTGTTCTCACAGTGTTCTCTGTGGGCTCTACAGTGACGTTCCCTTGAAACAGGTGATAATGTAAAGGCGGAGAATGAAACGGCTTGTGTAAATGACAGATGAAATTAAAATCAGCTCTCTTGTGTATACCGTTATAACCCTGAAGACAAAGATGTCTTTATTGAAGATATTTATGGGCTTTTACACCAAATAGTACCACAGAGGTCTATCATACCTAATGAATGCTATCCATGAGCGTTTGTATTAATTCTCCATTCACAGTTTATATTAATATCAAAACAGCAGGATGTGTACAGAACATACCAACTACAAACCTATTATATATTACAAATGCGATCGTACACAAATGTAATCAAACCCCTGACCTTGGTGTTGCCAGCCCTGTTCAGGAGTATTATGTAACATTATTTACCTTTCTCTGAATCTTTAGATGCAACACTCTTTAGATGATCTGTTCATGGAAATTCACTGTTCTGAAGTCTTGAACTGGAGGAGCAGCCCACAGTATTATAGTGATTAGTTTCTTTCCTCTGTGTCTGCATGTGGTCTTTGCTGGCACAGTATAGACCAGCTGGTGGCTGAATCAACACATTATCAATTCAAAGAAACATTGATTATCATTCAATCAAAAGAGCCATTAAACAGCTCATTCCAAACATGGCAAACAAGACTGTATATCTGATGAAAATGTCAGTGTGTCTGCCAGTGCACAAGTCAATGCCACTGTGCCAGAGAAGGCTGTCTGTCATTGGTCTGTTGTTGTTGAACTGCTATTGGTTGATGCTAGGAGGGTAATTATTGGTCAACAGAGCCCATCATCAACACAGTAAGATATCCCGGTACTTTGAATTGCCTTGCCTCCTTTAGTTTACACCTACAGGATTTTTTGTCTTTTTTATCATCTGTCAGGCAAATATGACTGCCAAGTAAAACACCAGCATGCCTCTTCTTCAAAATGTCACAACATGAGGTATCATTTATATATCAGTAGCACAGATCATTAGGGGAGAATAGTTGCCAAAACACACAGTTATGGATTCACAATCAACTGCAACAAAACAGACACCATAATACATAGCTTAGAATCTTACGTTTACATTTGAAAAATGACCTGACAGGACTATAAATCACCCAATTCGTGTACAGATTATATTACCAAATATTACCAAAGAGGTTTGTGTGAGCGTTTGAGAGGAATGGTTTAGTTAATATTATCATCATTGAAATTACAGCGTCTGTGGTGGCTCTAAATCTGTTTGGGTGCGTGTGTGAGAATAAGAGAGAGAGCGAGGAAAAGAGAGCGACTCAACCATCAAACAAAAGGAGAAAGAGTTTAATTAAGTCAATTACCTGGCTAAACAAAAGGTGCATAAAAATGGAGCCGCATTTTTCCTGTACAACCATAACCAAAAACTGAAGCATTCAGGAAACAAAGACAGAGTGATTCTCAGCAAACAGGTGAAGTGTTAAGAAGTCTCTATGTGAATGGCTTCAATCCAGAGTTTAGCCAATAGAAAATAATGACGCAATCTCTCATAATTCTCCATCCACATCATCGCAATTAGTTTTTTGTCTGTCCATTAAACAAGCACATTTCAAAAGCTGCAATGGTTATTCACACACAGAGACACACAAAATTTCTTTCTGGGAATATTCCGTAATGTAACAGTTTTTAAATTGTACAAACTGTATAATATATCCCCCTACACTGACTCTACCCTTAAACCTAACCTTCACAGAAAATCTCAGAAAACCTAAAAATGTCCCCAAATGAAAAAGGTCAAAGTGTACTAGTGTACACACACACACACACACACACACACACTGTAATGCTAATGAGTTTTAAGCTGTAATAAGTGACTCTGTCCTGAAACGGTGACGTGACATTTATTCACATCCAGCTCTGAAATAATAGCGCTGAAACAACAATGCAAATTTTTGCTGGGGGGTAGATAGAGAGAGCGAGAAAGAGAGAGAGAAAAAGACAGGGAGCTCTTCAAAGCGATGCTTTGGCACAATGTCAACAGTCTGAAGTACAGCGTGACAACAATTCACTGTCAAGCTCCATTATAAAACCACCTTCTTTATTCTCTCTCTAATACTCATAACGCACCTTTAAAATCAACACAAAGTTCATATCAAAGCTTTGTAATGCAATATTTGGAATAAACCAAGTAATGCATTTGCCATTTATTTGTATTCATTATAAAACACAGACGCAATTAAAATCATCTACAATCTCACTCCACCAGCAGTTTGCATTAAAATAAATTTGTCAGTGTACGCACGGCCACTAATGAGCTATTACGACACCCACTTCAGGTACACAAATAACAAATTACACAGAAATTACCATTTACTCCTAAAACAAGCACATAATGAATCACGACAATTAAAAACGTGGTAGAGAATAAACTAATCATCACGATACATCTTAAAAGACTGAATTAAATATAAATTATAATATATTAGCAGCAACAAATCAGTGCGCGTGTAAGAAACATCTGTTGTGCACTAATCTCAACTAAAAGTCAACTAAATAAAGTTACACTTCTGTGTAAAGCAGAAGTATGCTTGTTTGTTATAAGCAAAATAAAAGAGCCTGTATTTAGGGTACACAAATAATGTGTGTTTAGGTTTTACTGACGCTACATTTGAATTCAGGAAAACGTTTTCATATACAACAGAAATAGAGATTTCAGTATATTTTCACAATTTCGATATTTCATATGACTGACTTGATTAGACTGCTACAGTGAAAAAGTATGCAGTATACAGTATGGTAGTATTATATTCTATACATAGCCCTACAGCTCTTATTATTCTTAGAAACATCTCCATAACCCCAATGATTGTTAATAGTTATGACATCATACCTTTCCTAAACCCATATTGTCTCATGCAAGTTTGTGCAAAATTATTAACTGCCATATTTGTGTCAAACTTTTTGAGGATAAATGTATTCCCCCAAAAAATAATACTAAAAATGTGCATTGCTTAGAAACTGCCTTTCCACAGAGACATTACAACAATTACGCAGATGTCTTGACACAACCACACACTGCTTTTCCACAGCTCAACCGCTGTCTAAATAAAATCTTCTCAATTTTAAACAAAAATGTCACATGACACGGCCACACAATAACAAACATACACATCAACACATATAAATCGGTGTACTCATCAGTCACTAAAGTACACACCTTACACTGTTGTCAAAATCAAAGCAGACTCACCATACACAATGGTCACCATGGAGACAGGCATAACCAGGAGTCCCAGCAGCATATCTGCCACAGCTAGTGACATGAGGAAGTAATTGGTGGCATTTTGCAGTTTTCGTTCTAGATTGACGGCCATTATTACTAAAATGTTCCCAGTAACCGTAATAATGACCACAACCAATATAAGCAGAGCAGCCCAGTTTTTCCGAACTAACTCCTGTTTGGTTGTCTCTGTGTTGCACCTTTGCCATGAAAGCAGTTCTGTTCTCTCACTAGAAGTTCCACTGCTTGTCAGATTAGTAAAGAGAGACGCTTCGGTTTCAGCCAAGCTTCTGTTGCAGCCAAACGAACTGTTATGGACCGCGATGCCCAGCATGTTTTCTGGGCTGTTTGTCCAGGTGTCAAAGGCTGAAGAAGTGAAGACAGTTTCTGGCACAAGTTTTGAAACGTTGACATGCAAGTTCATAATGTCCCTAATTAGCATTGAAAGGCTCTCAGAAAGGCAAAAGTGTGTTACCTCCCAAGTTTGGTCAGAAGATGTTGACGTCCTCTTTTTTCTCTCACGGCATATTTCAGAAGACCATAAGCCTAGATGTTTGCTTCATTCAGTCCCCTCTGACCAGTGTAGTGACTGAAGAAGATGCACCTCTGAGGTCCTTCTACAGCTTTAAACTCTGCAAGTGTCTTTTTCTGTCACTGAAAAAGCATGAAAATGGAAGAATGTAGGAGATGGAAAGCTGTTCCAATAATCCAAGCATTTCTGAGAGCACTGAGTGTGATCTTTCTGTTAAGTGAAGTCTTCTCGTTGTTCTCCCTGTCAGAACACAGCAGATTTTATGAGCTGGATGACCTGATACTGGAGCACACGCTCTCCCTCTCTCTCTCCCTGTTCTCTCTGTGTGCGGAGCTTTCTGGTCTTCCTCAAGCCAGTGATCATTCTGTTCAATCCAGCTGTGCTGAGGGAACGAGAGAGAGAGAGAGGGAGGAAGGGAGAGAGTGAGAGAGAGAGAGAGAGAGAGAGAGAGAAAGAAAGGGAGAGAGAGAGAAAGAGGGGTTTACTGAAAGTTCCTCTGGTGTTGCTTCTTTCTTCTGCACCTGCGTCTACAACTACCAAGATGAAGCAGGGAGTTTATTTAACCTGACAGGCAACAAATCCACACACTCCACTTGCTTAAGGTCCCATAAAAATGTGATTAATTTAAATAGGCATAATAATGAAAATATACAATATTAATAAATGATGCAAACTTATTATGAGTATCTATCATCCATCCATTCATCTGTCTCCATCCTCTTACACAAACAAAACTACATCAATCTCTCTCTCTCTTTCACTCTCATTCTTTCGCTTACATTTGAACTCTCATTACCCTCAGCATCGTATCTCGTCTTCCTCTTTGTTGAACATCTACCCTGACAGTCATGGAGAATAATGCATTTCTGTATGAACTGTGTATGTGTGGGGCATGATTTCGTAGTATAGTGTCAAATTGAAAAGCGTCATACTGTGCACGCAAACGTGTTTGTGTTTACTGTGGAAATGAGACACTAATAATAAACAAACCTGTCAGATGTTGACTATCAATAGCAGACAATTACATCTAACCTTCTAATGAACACAGAGAGATGCGTACATTAACTCATTGAAGACAAATTCATGCACACTGGGACTTTAAAAGAAAGACTGAGCTGACCATTGAATTTTCCCATACAGGAGAAATGTTATACATTACATGCAATAAAATCAAGCAGCCATTGAGATTCATTTAAAGATGGAGGAAAGAAATGACACTGAATGGCTTCCCAAAATGAATGTAATGAATTAATGTAGCCTTGGTGAAGTATTCAGCTCAAACTCACTTCATAAGAGTCTATTTGTGGTCATCGATGGGTTTCTCAGAGAAAAGATGTCTTAACAATTGAGTGCAGAGAGGAGAGCGGAGATAATTGTAGCACTTTCTGCTTTTCAAAAGAAAACCATTTCTGGCCTTCAAAAAATGTTTAGCTTAAAGCTTTGAAATTTTACTTCAAACACTTTTGACATGTCAGCAAATGAGATTAGAAACTGGTTCTGGTATTTAAAGGTATAACATATACTGTATGCTGTGTAACTGTAATGGTGGTGTGATAGAATTGAAAATGTAAATTAAAAACTACTGAAAACTATTGAAAACTATTGAAAACTATTGAAAACGTAAATGTGAAAGGGTCCTGATTTATTTCGTAATTAAGATCATAGCTATTTAAATAACTAACAGCACAGACATGGAATATGACATTCCACTTTATATAACATAACATAGTAATTTTATTTACTGTTACAATTATCACATACCACCATTACAAAACAAGGCCTGTAATTAGACTTGCAATATACAATTGCAATAAACCCCCAAAACTCATGACGTCAATGAAACACAACAGCAGTTTAAACTCTACCCCTCATCCACACTTTAATATTAACAAATGCTGAGCTGGCCCCTGTGTATTCCTCATGAGCCAATTTTGGCAAAATATGCACAGAAGTCACATTTCTGCCGGCCTAGAGGCATCAGATTAATTCATGCAAGAACATTGCATTTTTGTCATATAGCTACCTAATTTGTTCTGAAACATATCTGAAACATGTCACGCTTAAATAACTCTTTCAAATAATGAATCATTTCATTTAGTGTTAATATAAAGCCTGAAACTAAACAACACAAGGAAGATCATTTTAATTAGCTTGTTCAAAATATCAGCATTTGCGAATACTGAGGTAGAAACCGAATTGTGTTTGTGTATAACGGATACAGACGCTCTGAGTGTGCTGTACATTAAGTTATTACCGATAACAACCATAATCTCAGCACTATAACAGATTGCCTTTGGCTTGTATTCTCCTCGGCTCATGAGCAGCACAATTGGAAGTTGAAGAGGGACAGTAATGCATAACTTTTTTCATTTTTAGCTGTATGTTGTTCACACCTCATTTCTCAGCTATTACTGTATTTTGGTGAGGGCTGTTGTACACTGATGTTGTTGTCACAGAATACAGACAGACAGATTAAGAGCGAGGCGGATTATACGATCGATAACAGTGGCTGCAGACATCCATTCCTCTGATTCGATTAGGAATTACTTTGTTTTCAGCGATGGTACTGATATACCAAATACATTTCATTATTCAAATGTTATCTGTGTGGCTGATGTTATCTACCTCGATAAATCTGGCTTGAGTCTCTATGCACTAAAACGTGGAAATCTGTTAAATGCTTATAATAATGGAGATAAAGGAAGTGTGGCTGTTGGGCGGCTAACCCTCAGCATGACTAGCTGGACATCATAAGTAAATGGTTAGCTCTGCTTTCCACTCAGATATCGGAAAACTTGCTTATGTCAGTCAGTTGTTGCCATAGTAAGGCTTGGTTGCTAACAATGAATTCAACAGGGAATGAGATAACCGACTGATAATCACATCGTTGCCTCTTTTTGACCTATCACAGTTGCATAACCATGGAGATGTGCAGAGCTTGAGCAGATAAGAACAAAGCAACTGAGAAAGGACAACAGGGCCATCTGCAAGACAGAAAGAAAGCAAGAAAGAAAGAAAATGCTTATTTATGTGTCAGCAATGTAAAAATATTTTAATAAAAATATATCAAGGAAATTGTACTTATTAACACAAATACATTTTTTATGTTCTATATAAATATTTAAGACCAGTCTGGCCACTTCCAGGCTTGTATAGAAATTATTTAGAATGATGTATGACTGAAGCTTAAAATAATCCTTTGTTGCCCTTGGCTCTGATAGTGCAGCAGTACCACAGAGTCTTCCAAAAACAGCATCCAATTTGAATAATGATTCAAAATGCATTACAAAGGCATCTTTTAAATATGTGCATAGCACTGATTTCCTATCATTGTGTTTACTCTACCAATAGAACAGAGCGCCAACTTGTCTTTAAAAACTAGTCCCAGCTCTAATCAAACACAACTAAACCAAAGACCAAAGTCTTGGGTTTGCCGGAACATAAGAAAACAGGTGTTTAAGTTACGCATGTAGATCTACAAAAACAGGATTATTTATATTGTGTGTTTGTAAAACAACAGGCAGAATAAACCAGGAAATCTTGTAACTAACTTCCTTCTTATTACATTACTGGACTAATCAGACAATCTCCAGACTTGTTGACGTCTTTCTTCGGTAAGCCCTCAAAATCAAATATCAATTTATTACTTTTTTAAACTTTGTTCCGAAGCATAATCACATTCACTACAATGGAGATAACATGTCACATAACCACAGTCACAATGGAGATAACATGTCACATAATCACAGTCACAATGGAGATAACATGTCACATAACCACAGTTACAATGGCAATAAGATTTTGAAGACAATTTGGGTCTTGCATAATGCTGCACATTACCCATCATCAACCTTCATCTGTGAGTATATTTATGTATCTTACAGACAAATATAAACACTCAATCTCAGTCAACACCTCTTGTCGCGCCAATCTGTTCTTATCCAGCATGTGAATCATCTTCTACATATTTGAAATCTGTTTGGAATTTTTCATCTTTTTGGGCTGTTAAAATCCACTAATAAGATGTCAAACTGAAAACTGTGTGCCACAATGTAATTCAACCACAACCTCTGCCCTTAACTTCAACAAATCTAGAACACACAAATCAATGTGACAAAACTGCAGCACGCAGAATACTAATATTTTTTCTAGACAGACAGCATATTTTCATTTACATAAGTAATTTTCAGTTAAATGTGTTTACAGTGAAAAAAATGCTGTAAGTGGTCAACGATTTATACGTATAAACTTTTTGCCAGATGCGATGCACTTATGCCATCTTAAAAATGCTGTTAGCTGTTCAGTGAATAGATTAGTTCATGGCTAAAGGACTCATTGGTATAAATTAACATTACATTATTGGTTGAAAAATCAAACGTATCTAATTTCTGCTTGTCCTCAACTCTAAGGATGAATACTGAGGCAAATATCAGCACCAAAAATAAAATCTATCTGCACAGAGAAAGGCTGTGCGGATATGAGCATTCAGTATGCTAATGTTTAGCTGCCTTTTGTCTGTTGTTAATAAGCTACAATGGGATGTTATTAGTCACACTTAGCATTCTTTGTCTCTTCTTGGGAAAAAAAACTTACCCCACCTGGGACAAAGTAGATAAACACTTTCAATTGTATTCCAAGATTTGAGAGAAAAAAATAGCAGGCTTGTTATGAAATTGATGTTTTGACAGGCACACATCTAGTGATCCAGACCTCATAAATATGCAAACAGGAAATATGCAAAACCAAAGTAATGAAAAGAAACTTCATGTGAAGCACTTTGTGCCCATGGCTGCCTTTGGAAAAGTGGGGTTAGGGCAATGCTTGTTTGCTAGCCACAGACATCATCCAATAACATCATCCGCAGTCCATCCAATAACTCAACATACAGACATACAACATTTCAATAGACAACCATCAAAGATGAAAGAATCTTTACAAAGAAGCTCATATAATTCAGACCACAGCGTATAAACTAACAGGTAGCAAGCAAGTCAACAAATTATTATGCAATAATTCAGTTACACGCCTTTTCCAAAATTGAAATTGCTTCATCTATGGAAAGCAAACAGCACAATTAAAATTGCCCGTCACATCTGTGGTTCATCTGTGATTTTGATTCATGCCAATGCATCCACATTGTGTGTGCCTGCTGTCCATTCCGCCTCCCCTGCTTTTAACTCCATCACAAGATGACAGTCCAACACACTCGCCATGTCTTGGGTAACAATGATTTTTATCCTAGATTATAAGAATTTATTTAACACAGCCTTAATCATTGCTTTAATCACAAGGTTACCATGAAATGATCAACTTTTTTAACACAAAAACATAAGTCCAAAGTATTTAACCTTAAAATGCCTTTCAGGTGATTTCAACGAATAAAATGTAGAATTTTTAGGCAAATTAGATTCATAAAGGATAAATCCTGCTTTAAAAAAATGAAATCACATTAACTCGTGATTTAAGAACTTGGCCAATTTGCAAACTCTGTTTACACCACCTCAGCTGGCAGCCATTTCACTGCAGATTCAACAAACCTCCTCAGAACATGCCAAAAAAATGTTTTCCATGAAACAAATGTGCAGTCGTCAGACCAGAAGTGGACATCTGGATAACACTCCCCAGACATTTTAATAATGTTTGCTGCCTTCCAGCATGTTCTGCTTCAGAACCATGTCATTAATTCTATTACAGTCAATCAATCAATCAATACACAACAAATAGCCGCTCACAAGTGGTCAGACACATCATCTCAGATCTACAAGTCTGTCCCACAAAAATTGCCAACCCTGACAGGAAGAGACCAACCATGGGCAAAATTCGGTCCTCTCAAAAGCAAACATCTTTCCAGCTGAACTGATTAAAAGAAATGTGCCCTTTCCCCCATAAGTTCCCTAAAGCCAGCCAATCAGATGGGAATTAGGGAATCAGGCCAGCAATATGCATCAGACAGCCAGGGTATGGACCAGCCATTGTGCCATCTGAGACTCCAGCGAGCAAATATCTACATTTGGTGAACACAATTTTTACGGTTATTTTGTGGCCACCCTGAAGCATCGAGGGCTTGGACGACCTTGGACATGACAAGCACTAAGAAGCGCAGCGAAAATGGCCCAGAGAGGCCTTTATTACAGAAAATGTAGGAAGATGTGAATTGATGCGGAGGGAATTCAGTGCTCAGGCTGAAGTACATCAAAGGATCTTTGGGAGAAAGTCTGTCATATCTCATGGTGTTCAGGGTACAGAAGTGTTTAAGTGGTGTCTTCTGAGCAGGGGTGTTAAGATGGACACAGTTAATGCAGCAGCCCTGCAGTGACTGGCATGTGGTCAGCTGGATGCCATGGCACTGTTGACTTCTTTAGTCATGTGGGGGGGGCGTGGGGGGCAGCGCATTGAATAAGGAGCCCTTCGTTGTCTCTGTTCTTTCTGCCATTTTCTGGTGTTATTTTTAGACCCAAACGTCTTGTCTCTCTGAGTCACTTTGAGATGTGAGTCATTCTGCTTTATAGGTAAAAAAAATTGACCCGTACATACGAATCACATGAGCCCGTTTGTTTAGTTTCAGTCAGAAATTTGAATAATACAAAACGATTATTCATCAGATTTACATTTCAATTTAGGAGATGCTTTTTCAAAGCGACTTACAATGTGAGAAAACAAAGAAGCAATAAATCATAAGACAACAATAAACATCCGCCGAACAGTTACAATTTTACTCAGAGATTTGATCATTGACATTTCTACTTTTTTATGTTAGCTGACACTTTAGGATAGTATTAACTTTAAGGATATAGTGTATATTTAAAAAAAAACACTAAGCTACAGTCTTTTAATCTAATTGGACAGGGACTTCACGCCAACACACCTTAAAATAGTTAAACTCCCCCTTACTAAAGATTCTGACAGCAGCACTCACCTAATATTGCTTAAATATATAATCTGATATATATGTGGAGTAAATGGCAAATAAACACTGTCTATGATCCTTCAGTTATTTCCCATTATAACCTGCACATGTCTGGCCATGATTGATCTGTTAGTTACATCATATACATACTATAGTGTCCCTCCTCTAAACTTTAATACTGTGTATAATCTGACCTTCCAAAACAAAATGTCCTGCCAACATCCATCATTTAAGAAAAGACCAAGCTGTTTGTAACAGACAGGCCCCCATCTGTCTCTGTCTAATGACTATTAAAGAAATATAACGTACCTACAGTCTTAGATTCACACTTTGTTGTTATTGAACTGTGTTCTATGTTAGCGGTCTCCAGTGATGGATGTCCACTCTCTCATTCCTTCAAAGTTTTCAACCTTACACCAGACACAGATGCCAAATCACATTACAGCGCTGGCTGGTGAATTTCAGATGGACGACCCACATTTCACGGTCGAACAGGTGGAAAAATCCATGAAGACGGTGTAGGAAATTGGAGCGAGAGTTATGTGTAAAAGTCATCATCTACAGACATTTAAACACAAGTACACATGAACCTTTCAAAACATAAATGCACATCATTTGTGAGGGAACATTATAGTACTGTGTGATGTTTTAACTACTTGTCATCCAATTTTAGATCATTTGGCGGACGCTTGTCTCCAAACCAAGTACAGTGAACTCAAGGTTTAATTACTTTTGGGTCCCTGGGATCGAACCCACAACCTTTACGCTGCTAACGCAATGCTCTTCCGGTTGAGCCACACAGAAACACAGGAACAAGATGGATCTTCAGTTAGTTACTTTTAGAAACGCTAGCGACAGCAAACTAGCGTTGAAAACACAAGATACCACCGTTTCCGTAAAGCGCTCTCACAGGCCACGCCCCCATCAACGCGTAAACGTTACGTAGTTCGACGTGCAAGTGCAAAATGAACATTTCATGCCCCTCCGCCTTCTACAGTTATTCCACAATATTCATATAATTACATTTATATCACTTCACTAAGTTTGTTTACTTTGCAAAGACCTTTACAACCAGCAAAACAAACCTTTTGTATATTCCCCAGCGTGTATATTTAAGGCATTGCGCTTCACAAACGCGACACAAACGCACGCTAATCTCAAAACCTGCTGTACTGGTAATAAACTCTGTCCAAACACCATTTTACATGAACATTAAATAATCATGGCACAAGCTATTTGCAGGAAAACTTACTCAGAGACGTTTCGAGGGTCCGTTTGGGTTTTTAGTACGTACGTATACCTGGCGGTGGCACGCAGAAAGGGGCGGCGTTATATCTGTCGCCCCGCCCATATCTCACGAAGAATGACAGTCGC
>JBAJNP010003766.1:0-37355 GCA_036877545.1 Yasuhikotakia modesta | reverse complement strand
ATGTGAAAACCTTCTTGAACATATAACAGCTCAATAGTTAGATTTTATATTGTTTATTGTATTTTATAGATGTTCTGTTATCATTCTTCTCACCTTTTTCTTTTGGATTTTTTGGTAACTTCTTCACCATCTGTGTGAACGTCTCCATTTGTGAGGTCCTGCTGTTCACCCTCAGGGTCTTATGAAACAATTATTGATAAAATAACTTTTAGGCTACAGGGAATCCAAAGTGAATGTGAAAAGCATCATCAAAAATGGTTCACCTGATGTATGTCCCTTCTTCTTTTTCTTCTTCTTCTGCGGTGGATTGTCCTGAGGTTCAGGGGTCAGGGGCTCTCTGCTTTCAGACTGTCTGCCGCTCTCAGCACCTTCCATTTCTATATCTCGCTCCGCTCTGCCTGTTGAGTACAGTGTGTTATTAAATATAAAGCAAATAAGATCAATTCTACACTAAAATACACAGTAAGATTTAAGGAGCAACTTCACAACAACTGGCAACACATCCGTTCGCTACATTGGTTTTATGTTCGCCATGTTACCTGTGGATGGAGCTGTTACACCAGCAGGCGACACGCTGCGTTCCGTTCCTTAACAAGGCCGTTTAGCACGAGATATAACGGAATACATTAGAGAGGGATTACCTGCTGACTCCTCCACTTCATTGACGTCTTTCTTGACTTTCTTTTTCTTGTGTTTGACACTCGGCATGTTGTCTACAGGGCAAAAATAAGACATTTGTAACATTAGTCCCATCTAGTGCAAACAGAAAAACAATAAAACCCTCATTGTATTCTTACTACTTTATCAGCACACACAATACACATGTTGCTTTAAACCAGACCATGGATATACTGCAGCTCTTACTGTCAGAGGATTATGAGTTCAATTAGATAAATGACACTGAATAACTTCTTTCTTACTGACTTAAGCAGTTAGAAAGTTCCTTTTGACAGATGAGAAACTGACTGATAAAACAGAAATGACAACATATTTTTGCACAGAAACAATATATTGGCACTTTTTTATACAGTTCATTGTACAAATAGCAGCAAAAACATATGCCATAAAAATGATAATAATAAACCAATATGCACTTGTCTACAAACATTAACCCAGTGAATGTAACGCAAACACACATACGCCTCAACTTTAATATGTGGTATGAAACTGTAACAAGAACACATTTAAAATAATGTCATACTTTTGGTGATGATCTTGTCTTATTTAATATAGATCTGGTTATTCATTGAGCGTCCAACCAGGTCACAGGAAGAATTTCACACTGAAATAATAACAGAAAGGATTATTTGTGATTATAACCACTGTTCTGTGTATATATAAATGGTGTAAGTTTGATACACAAACAACACGACTCTAATGCAAGTTTATTCATATTCAACAGGTGAACTGTGATCACAATCCAACTACTTCTGATTACACCAGATTATAATCGGGTCACATGGTCACAACAAATAAGTAAACACAACAAGCCGTACAACATGCAGCACTTGAACTAATGTAAACATACACTGCCTATACGACTTCATTCAACAAACACAATAAAACCAATGCAATATCATATGTTAGCTTTAGTGTACAGCACAATATGACACACAAACATATAGAACATATACTGCGCTTGCCCACCTACATTAGCAATCAGACACTGTTTGTTTACAGTAAGTGAGATTCTGCTGTAATCTTAAGAGTCATATGGTAACTTACCGTTTGTTTTCCTCTCATTATTGTCAGACTGGAGTGGTGGAGCTGCTGGTGTGAGAGGAGTTCTGGCTTTGCCGTCTAATCCTGGGGTTAATCCTCCCAGACACGCATCTGCCAAGGAAGGAATTAGTGTGGCATAGATCGGTAAATGAGGACATATACTGAGAAAACCGCACACATATACACGCACAGTGATCTCACTATGAGACAAATCCTCCGCACCATCTCCACCGCCGCTGCAGGATATTCACCCAACGTATTCAGTTTTACAATAAAAACACACAGAAACAAAAGTAAACTTGTGTTAGATTTATTTTAGTTTGATATTTTGGAATGGATAACAGATAGAATGACATGCCAAAAGCGTGTGTACTGTAATAATAATAATCACAGTATTATGAGTGCAAGGTCACAGACCAACAAAACAAAACAGATTCAATAATGTTTGTTTAACATTCAAAATATGTGTCAAACCCTTTTTATCCTTTTACAACAGACACATTATTTCTCCCCCCATCCATTGGTTAAAAAAATCATGGAAAATAAATGGAACAAGCCTTAAAAAAAAACCCAAAACTCCAGTTTCTAAATAAATACACAAGGTAGCAAAATGATCCACAAAATAAAGGATTTGTTTTTAGGAACCGCTTCTAAGCAGTTATGTAAACATAGTTGCAGGCAACAACAGTGAGCACAGTAAATAAACCAACTATACTAATTCTAATAATATCATTACTTGCAAAAATGGCCCAAATATTTATTTAATAACATATGTCTACAATGACAACACAAACTTCTAATTGTGTTTATAAAATTCCCAACCACTTTTTTATTACAGTAATCAAAACAATTTGTCTGGGATTTTCAGACAGTACAATTCATTTATCCTAAACTTCCTGGTGATTAAATATTAGATAATAGGTTGAAATCAATTCTCTTACATTCCTTCTCATAATTCGAACAATCTGCTAATAAGCCTGTTATTAAGTGTAGCTCTGTGCGTTTGTGTGTCTGTTTTAGAGTTGATCGGGGGGGAGCCAGTTGGCAGGAATCCACTGCGGTTCCTCCTGAGCGTGTTGTATGGCTGTAAACAGATCCATGCATGAATCCTGCAGATCGTCATTCACTATCACACAGTCAAAGAACTGACTGTACTTGGCCTCCATCATCTTGCCTGCTTCCTCAATCTCGTCAAAGTCCCTGTCCTGGGATAACCGGTGGAAAGCATTACATCTCACAGTCACAATCCATTAAATGTGGTTCTTTCGAGCCTAACAACAGCCTAACAACAAATGTCTTGTTGCGTATAATGCGTTCAGTGTTGGAATGAGCGAATGGCTTCAGGAAATCAGATCAAATTTGGAGTTTGGAAACAGATGTTAAAAACTATACCATCCAGAAATAGTTAAAGTATGGAAGTATGCTACAAATCTATTAATCTCAACTATTATCTTACTTTAAACACTCTCTTGATGTAGCTGTTGGCAACAAAGTTGGGGTCCTTTCTTGTTTGTTTCATGCATTCAGGTGATGGGGGCTTCACAAATATAATATATGGCTTCAACTTCTTGGTTCTCACTGAATGAATGCACTGCAAAATAACATTTAGATTACTGTTTGTAACCTTACTATTGATAAGGACTTACAAGGTTTCTAATAACAGGACTTACATGAGGTTCAATGTCAATGACACATATTTTGCCGCTGTCCAAAACATCTTTGACCGAGTCTAAGCTGGTACCGTACATGTGAGCATTATGCTCACCATACTCCAGAAATCTGGACAAAGATTGAAAGACTCCAGCGTTGAAATACACGAGCAGATTATATGAATTATCAGGTATGACATTTTAAAGTATTTAGATATAAATCATAACATTACTTGTGATTAACAACCATATATGCGAACACTTCCTTAGTGACAAAGTGATATTCGTGGCCATTCATTTCATCATTTTTTAGAGGTCGAGTCGTGTCTATAGAAAAAAAACCATTGTAAACTATTTTTGTGACTGTAAGAATATTTGAAACATTTTGTTAAAAATCACTTTGAATATTTGTACATAAAAAATAATAATAAATAAATTAAGGTAGGACACGTACGAGATATTGGTCCCTGGAAGGTATTAGGGTTGATTTTGATCAACCTCCTGCGTAGTTCATTAACTCCAACTCCTGATGGACCTGTAACACATTCAATACAAGATTATGTCAAAAGATTATAATCACTTCACCAAAATGTTTCTTATGCTTGTATTACATTTGTATTTGTATAATATATTTCTTTCACTAAAAACTGCATTTGTATTTAAATATTTTTGTAACAATAATGAACAAAACAAGTCCAGCATAGTTAAAAATTTCTTCAGTGCCGTTTCAAAAGTTTCATCGACTTCAAGGAGCTGGATGATAAAATGCCAAGTGTCTGACTTTAGTTTAACTGCATTAAAGATGCTAAAATGTAACACAGTTCATTTATCTTGAATGCTTTTAGTCACAACATAATTCCCACAGTTCCAGCTGTGTCATTTCATGGTTTTAATGAGAGGAAAACAACAAACATGAATAATCGGGCACACGGAGGGTCTCACCTATGAGCACAATGAGG
The DNA here is from genome assembly GCA_036877545.1 of Yasuhikotakia modesta. Lineage (NCBI taxonomy): Eukaryota > Metazoa > Chordata > Actinopteri > Cypriniformes > Botiidae > Yasuhikotakia > Yasuhikotakia modesta. The sequence goes on along the minus strand of JBAJNP010003766.1, from coordinate 33,025 downwards.
CGAGGGGGGTCGTCGATGTGACGCTGGTAGCTCAGCACCTCTTCATACAGGTGTGCTGAGGTGCTGTGACAGCTGCTGGCAGTGCAGGAGAGGCACAGCTGCTTTCTTCGGCTGCATGAGTGTCTCCTCCACACACGCAGGCTGTGCCGAAACCCCGCTGAGGAAAACATCTCATCAAATCAAATCACAGCATCTTCATATGTGTTTATATATGACAATATGTATAGACACAATACAGGATTATTGTGTAGATCACTCATAATTCATACCTATGTACAAATCTTGTGCATGTTCACTATTCTCACCCTCCTCTGAAACCAAATCCTCTGCATTCAAAAAACAAGGTTTGTGTTTGTTTTTAATTTTAAACGTTTTAATTCTAAACTCTCAATTGATGAAACAATCTTGTCTTAGTAAAGACTTACCTACCGGACTCAAAAGCTTCTTCATCTGTGAAAACAAAAACAAATATTGCTAACTTATTGTGCTGATTCACTCACCTACACTGTAAAACACAAACACAAATCACATTATAGAACAGATATTGAGAGATGAATAATCACCTGTTTCAGTGCATTTGTTCTCATCAGTTTCCTCCTCTTCTCCTACACAACAAAAATAGTTACACTCAACACACAAACCCAGAACTAAATCATATGTAGACTTAACTTGCAACTTAATAGTAAAGGTATAAAAAATACGAAAGCAAAACAGTGAAATCGGTGCCACACTTCATTCACAGATGTTCAGTACATACAGTACATACCCACATCAGCTGCGCTCACTTCAGATACACATGCATAAAAACACAAAACCACACAGTTAGATAATAAAAGTAATAAACATGATAACAATATCATTAGATTACAACTACTGCACTGAAATCTTACAAACACGTTATAGGTTGATAATGAGGATGATTGGTGTTAAGTGTCGGATCAGGCAAAGAACAGATCGGTGTCAAGCTGCTTTAAAGTCATTAGATCAGAGATAAGACGCGGACATATGGTGCCAACTAAACAACTTAAACAGTACACAGCAGTTTATACATGTATGTATGTGTGTGTGTACATAATGTACAGTGATGTTGGGGATAGATGTGGTAAGGTTGGCGTATAGTAATTACCTGAAACACAACGGAAGTCTGTGTGTGTGTGTGTATAAGTTTAAGGGGTAGAGTTACTTACATGGTCTGATGCAGGTGTGAGCTTGATACGGTTGTGACCACCACAGCTCCCTTTGCTTGCTGCATAAAGATAAACACAACTCCAACATTGACATGTGCGGTATTTTAAAGGCTTTGGTGAGAAAGAAAAACACCGTGTATTAAAACGTACTGTCTGAAGTGGTTAGTGGAGGGGATGAGGCCAGCGTAGGATGAGGCACTGTGGAGTTTTCTGGCCTGCCACCAGCGGACGTCCCTCTGATCCACGATCTCCAGCAGGTCTCCTTTCCTGAAGGCCATGCCTGCATCAGGACAGGGGATTGCAGGGTCCTGATAAGGACTGTAATCCATCATGGCTCTCACATACAGCTGAAACAAAGACAATCACTTAAGGACATTAGTAAATCTCTCCTTAAACGCACTGAACAGAGAATTAATCTGGAGACTGAAGCTATTGGAATAAACATCTATATTCCTGTGTAAATGCAGTCAATACTGCAGTTAATATCGTGCAGGTGTTAAAGCGCACTTACAGTTGATAGGCTGCTGGCCGGTTGTGGTGAATTAGGGATCACTTTAAAAAGAATATTTCCTTCAGATCGTACCTATGACAGCACAACATGGGACACTACATGAATGGGTTTTGGTAATTATAAGAAATGGAAATCGTACATATCCTGTAATATGGGAATGTTTTAATCTTGGGTTTACCAGAATCTGGATGACCTGTTCAGGTTCCAGCCCCTGTACGGAGCGTCCGTTCACTTCCACCAGCTTATCACCAGGATACAGGAGTCCTGGAGCACAAACATACATGTGGGACATGAGGGCATGTGATCACATTATTGTTGTCATGAGGGACAACTGGGATTGTTATTCTCGGCCCTAGAACAAATGGTTGAGGCCACTAAGGTCCTCTATTGTACAGCCTTGAGTCATGGAAACTCTTATTGTTAGTTTTTACAATACTATAATAAGATTAAGGTGAAGAATTTTTGTTCAAAAAAAAAGGGCGGTTTCCGCATGTGTAAAAACCCTTCCATTGTTTGAACAAACAGGTTCAAACAATCAGAACGCTACGCGAACTGAAAAATTTGCATACTGACAGGATACTCACCACTGCGGTCTGCTAGTCCTCCATGTATCACTCTTGCAATGAAGATGATCCCTGTTCTCTCGTCCTTCTTAATAGTCGCCCCCTGAAATTGAGAAAACACACCGGGAAGATCAACATTTGCTGCTTATTGTCAATGACCGCACTGTGACACATAGTGATTCCCACAGAGGAAAGGACTGGCCTCATCATTCAAGTACATGGGTGGAGGAGGGCTGTGAATAAAATGGAGATCACGTTATGATGAAATACTGGAAGGAGAGATGCTGTGGTAATGAGATTACAGCATGCAGTCATCTTAAACTGAAACAATCCTAACCTGACCTCAAATAAAATCTTAAAGAGGAAATTCGTAAACAATATATTTCCCCTAAACAATATATGCAGGGAAAAGTAAAACTGCTGCTAAAACACTTCTCTGTCTGTCTGAGCATCCTGACCAGCACTGCACTGAAACACTGAATCAACCAATGTGGCGTGAGCTGGGTGAGGGACCATCCGTTTGCTTAGCCATTGGCAGACAGGGGTGTGTTCAACATTTGGTTAACTGCTGATTCTCATTTGGTGATGCTAGTGGTGCAGAAACAACTTCACTCACACACACACTCAGAAGATTGATGAATGGACTGATGAAGAAACAATCAGTCCAAACGCTTTTACACAGAAGACAAGCAATACACTTTGTAATAAGGGTACAATGAGGTTTTTTACACCAACGAATGAGTTTGGAGGGTAGATTATGAATGAGAGATACAATGATAGAAAAATCAGGTAGTTGCCTGTTGCAGTTGCTGTGTTGTGCTGTTGTAGTGGTTTCATCAGCAAGTTTAGTAAAAACAAAACCAGCAAAGACAGCAAAAGTGGACATGAGGAAAAAGAGAAGGGGAAGCTAGTCATAATTATTTCTTCATCTTTGACTTTTTCTTTTTGCTAGAAAGGCAAAGTATTGTATGATCCTCATTTTTCACACTGGAGACCAACAAGCCATTTGAAAGGGAAGTCCTTCCATTGTGACTTCCTGGTGTTTGACTGGATGACCTGCTTGAGGAATTTGGTGTTGCATGAGAAACATCCATGTAGGATCTCAGAGAAGTAGTGGAGGAACATGATGATGATGTCGAAGATGATGAGGTGGATAAGGCTGGAGGATGTGTGACAGAACTTGGCACTTTTGGGGGGCTGGACACATTTTGGGGTCTGGGTGCAAAAGCCACATGTGGAGACCTGCTGGCTACAATAAGTCCCTGAAGTTTGTCCACCACTTCCACCAGGAGACTCAATGCTTGGGCGTTTTCTTCCATGGTGTCCGTCATCTTCTCTGTTACGGACACCATCTTCTGTCGCAGGTCTCTGACGTCTTTGGTGTTCTGCTCCATACTGCTGGCAACAGTGTGAACGGTGGACTTCAACTCATCTAAGCTCTGTCGCTTGGTGGAGGCTAGAGATGGATACGCAGAGCAGGTTGGGGAGTGGTGTCTTTGAAGCAGAGGGCTGGAGGGGGCTGTCTGAGAATGAAAGCCACACCCTGGTGGGCAACACGGATGGGGGGATGCAATAGATGAATAAAGCTTCGGAGTGTTTTTATGTTGCTGGTCTTTGGTACTGGTCTCCACACCATCTGTACAGTTGTTATAAAGATAAACAACAAAGAAAAATTTGGTTTTACAACTCAATAAACTTGAGTGAATGCATGGACTTCATCATTCAACAGACTTATCAAACAAATAATAGATGTTTCTGGAAGCCTTACCCATAATCAGTGAGCCACACACTGCTGGGGCAGACTGGTTCAGACCTCCACCTGGGAGAAGGGCAGTTTGAAAGCACAGACTGCAGCTTGTAGACTGATACCTGGGCAGTGCTGGGGGTGTACAGCACAGCAGACCTGTGGAGGAAGACAAACCTCCTGCTGACTCCAGGAGGTTCTGTTGACCTGAACCTAAACGCCTGTCTAAAGCCATTTTCTCCACTGTGAGTCGCCTAAGGCTGTTCCAGTGGCCGGCCTTTTCCTCTCCAATGCACTTATAGGTGAAAGAACAGGATAATTACATTAACCACAACCTGGAAGACCATAACATCAATGTGACCATATTGTACAACTGCAAGCAATACATTCCAACTCAAGTCAGAGCTGTGTGCATGTACTAACATGAGACTCAAACATCAAAGCCCTAAAGCTTTTAAACACCCATTATTATGTAACAAAGCAACAAAGCACTTACCGTCGATGAGACACAAAGGTCAAATACATTTAATTCCTGATATGGCCATATGCATTACTTTACAGTGCATAAAACGGCACTATAATGTATAGAAGGACGTGTGAGTGGGATTATAACAAAGCTGTTTGCTAACATTTGACACTGCAGTGATAACAATGACCTGATCCTCACCAGAGGCTGTTTGTTCTTCACAAGGCAAACGATCCTCATGACCTCCTCATCTACAGGAAGTTCATCAGGAAGGGGAGGGAGTACCGGTGCGTAGTCCCTCAGAGCCACAGAGTCATGAGCAGCGAGCAGAGCCTGTTAACAAATATATGCGCTAACAAAACCAGCTGCTGCATTTAACACATTAGCAATAAGCAGGACCTGATTTCATGGCTTGTACAGTTTTAACCACAAGACCAACAACCACACAAGATTTCTTCATGGTCTTTTATAAACTCTAACCTGCATATGAGGGTTCCTCAGCAAAACATCTAACTCTTGTGCTTCAGAAGAAGGAACCGCCAGTCTTTGAACGCTGGCTATTATCTATGAGACACAGAATAGCTGATGAGATGAAGATTTAAAGAGACGGTGCACTGTAAAATTCTGCCCTCAAATACTTGCCCACATGTAGCTCTCAACACTTTTATGTTAATCTCTGGGGCTGTCAAGCTTGTACAGAAATCAGGCAAAATTTAAAACAATATGGGAGTTAGTAAATAAACATATTTTACATTTTGTGTGCTATCATTTTGAGGCAATGCTGTTGTTACACAGCATGAAACCTAGATCAGTCTAGCGCATATTTGAACAGAAACTCACCTCCTGAGATAGCCTTGAGGAGTTTGGCAGGTGTGGGCTTGGGCCATCTCGAGTGTATTGCACAAGACACTCATATACCTTGGGAACACAACCAATTCTTTAGCTGTACTGGTCCCAAAAGCAGCGAGACATTACAACAGAACTGTGCATTCAGTTAACAACTTTATATTCTTCATAATAACTGATTATGTCTTACTCTGAGGAGAGAGTACAGCCAGGGGGCACTAAGCAGACTGTACAGAAGATCAGCACCATTAATGTCTCGGTCTATAGACAATCTCACTTCCTCTACCACTTCTGTCAAGATCTGAGCCAGACTAACATCTGAAAACACAGGAACAAACAGGAAAGACACTGGCATGTGGTGGGTGCACTATTGCATAGGATGTTGTTTTTGGTAGCACTCTAAACAAAAGACAGGACCTCATGCTTTTAATACTAGCCTGCGATTGCAAGACTCTCTGAATTGTATATTTAAATGAGAGCATTCCGTATTCAGTCATTTTTTTTGTCTTGCTACTGTTGTTGCTAATGTTGAAATGCATAACATATAATTATATAAGCAAATTTATTGAACTTATGGAATCAGTGTCAGCTACAGGAATCACAAACATGTCAATGTAATAATTATGCAGATGTTATGACCAACAAATTTTCTGCCATCACTCACCATTGTCATTATGGCCAGGTTGTGTCATTGGCTCCGCCTCCATTGACTGGCGCATAACAAGCTCCTCCTCTTCAGATCACTGCTGTTTAATGAAACAAACCAAAGATTCAACAGCATAAGGAATTGAAAGTCGGCTGTGTAATGTTAAATCTGTTCACGGTACATTCACACTGAGTTACACTATCACAGGGTATTAATGAATGCTTGATACATTTATTTATACATTCATTCTAGTTTTGAAGGACAGATTCTACATTCTACAGAACATTTTTGTCACTTTGTTTCTAAATTTGAAAGGCTTACATTCATCCACCTGTTTAGACTGTAACTAGTCTAATATTCATTCATAAACAGGGAAACTTTCAATTTGCATATACGCAAATGAAGCACGCCCAAATCTTATTCTCTGTGACGTTCGGTGGCTTTGCTACAAATTTAAAACATCTCAAACTGAAACTCAAAATTGTCTGAAAGATGAGTGGTTGCATTGCACTGTTTTAAAACTGGAAATGAAACCAACACAGCCACTGGTCTCTGAACTGGTGTGGGACTCACACCACAGGGCTAAAGCAGGTGAAAAGGATACAGCGTGATGTCTCGCTTACCTCCCTACAACACTGCCGTCCCTGCGTTCCTCCAGTCCACACAGATCTACATCTCAGGTTTACACCAGGTAGCTGAGGAGCATGTTGTCATTGGTGCTTAATATAAAGTTGACGTGTTGCCTCTGGCTTACAAGCATGTATGTGATTTTACTATAAAATGTCCCTGGAGGCGCAGATTGTAATCCTTTTCTATCCCATTTAATCCTGCGAGAGGGCGGCCTCTCTCTGTGAGAATTTCCATAGGACCGCCTGCCACTCAAAGCTTCTTACCTCTTCCTGCTTTCAGAGCTCTCAGTGTACAAACACAATGAGCTCCTACCAACTACAGCTACAATGAAAAAAACAGGCATGACATTAATCATCATTCAATAAATCCAAAGACTTAAGTCAGACTGTGGCTGTGATTTTCCTCTGGCATCACTGTAACAACAAAGATAAACCTACATGACAATGTCTGCATACACACACACACACACACACACACACACACACATATATAATGTACATATACATTATATACATATCATACACATTTATATATACACATTTAAAAATGTTAAAGACTTTCATGTATGTGTAATTCTAAACTAAATAAATACATAAGGAAATCAAACATTAATCTAAATACAAACACGTGTAAAGTAATGCAAATATTTTTATTTTACTGTAATAACACTCAAAGCCACAACAATTTCCTGTAATTTCACATTTAGCAGATGCTTTCATCTCAAGGACAGCTTTCCCTGTTTGTGTGCTCTGTGGAATTCAAACCCAAGACCTGTGTGTTGCTAGCGCCGTGACCTACCTACTGAGGTACAGCTGAGGTGATTCAGTTCAGAGATTACATAATCCCTCCTCATACGATAAACTTTGTGTAAAAAACAATGTAATCTTTAATCTCCAAATCCATAAATACATAAAGACACAAAAGATTGACGTCTCCCAGTTACACAACATTTATTAAAACGACAGTCAGTCGAAAAAAAATTAAATTCACCGTTTATTTTTTTCAGACAAATTTAAATTAATTTTTATACAATTTAACATGCAAATAATTAGGTTAACAATGACAAACCAGCAATCCTTTTAAAACCGGCCTTTATAAATGTGCAAAGGTGACGCTTTTATGATCTTCAAAGGTTATGTTTTATCAGTCTGCTTGATTGCTTGCTTTTTTAATTCAGCATTTTTTGGCCAATTATAAATGACTGATTTTTGAAATTATTTATGATAATTTGTGCCCACAGCGTTGTGTTTGTATTTAATAATTATAATCTACAATTATGTCTGATAGTAAGGTTTCATTAAGAATGCATTAGCATATATCACCTGTAAGGGAGCATGTATTCAGACAGTGGGATCAACCACTGGACTAGACACTACGGCTTCATAACATACTGAAAAACCGTCATCAGTGCATGTTAAAAAGTCTGCATTTACACAAACACACAAACACACATACAGTGCTTATACATAACCTCTGACCTGTCTGATCCTCTTTAAAGAATTTCAAGACATACATAAAATGACCAACATTAAATACTTGCTCAAGTTTTGCTAGAGGAAAAATATTTCTTGTTCAGGTCAGTATTTTTTTCCCTTTTTGCAAAGTGTTAAATGCCAGTTTTTTGTCAATCAAAAATAAAATGCACTACAAAATATATCTGTGGCCAGTGTATTACAGCAGCTTTGTATACGTAAATATAATTCTCTTTAGCAGATAAAAAAACATTCTTTTGTTAAAATTCAAAACCTAATAAAACAATATAGTGTTTTATGAGCATGTCAGTGAGCCGTCAAATGTGACAATATAAGCAAATCGTTCCTCTTCAGTTACAGCAATTATGAGGTCACCTCAATTTAAAATAAATCACAATAAAATTTCATCAGAAATACATTATTTACCGTATACTTTGTATATACACCTCACTTAACTGCTCATATCACAATATACAGTAGGAAGTTTTCAGCAACACAATTCTTCTAGTTACAGATAATAATACCTGTAAGACCTTTTTAATTCTTGGCACTACAGCTGTGTTTAATGTGCAAAATAACCAGTAAAACAACCAGCAGCTGGTTCAAAATTGTTCATTGTTTTTGTGGCCGATACAATACTGATTACTAAACTGATTAACGAATGAATGACAGTCATACGTTTAAAAAGTAACTAGCCAATTTCAGTAACTATGTACTAATAAAAAGTCAGTAACGGCTAGTGTAGCTACTTTTTTAAAAACAGCCTACAGTAACCAAGTTATTTTAGTTCCTTTTTGACAAATATATTGGGACATTGTTAATACTGAAGCACTTGAAACCTTTTATGCAATTTGTTTGTATGTAACGTATGCATAGCAGTTTATGTAATAAGTGCTCTATGTTTTTACCGGCTGTTAGATGCTGTATGTTCATGAGTTTAAGTAGCGCTACCTAAGCACAGTATCAAAGCTACTAAAATCTGTGTTGATACTGATGCACCACTAGTTATTACTGTAATCAAATGCTGCTTTAACACATGCTAACTGCTATTATAATTCTGCTTATATGAAGACCTGTTATGAAATAAAGGAAGTCTGCTTTTTGCCCAGTTAATTTAGTCAGGAAATGGGTTGTAAATGTTTTTAGGGGTGTACCAAACTGTGTGAGAGTATCAAACGTACAAAAGAATGACATCATGTTTATCTCTGTTGAACGGCGCTTAAGAAAGACATGGAATGTCTCGAGAACAGAAATAAATGAGCGTGTCTTGGCATGACCTTTAATCCGTGTCTATTTAAATGGCACCCGCTCCGTAAGTCTGTGCTGCAAGTTGCCAAAGCTGTGACTGCAGTGCTCTCAAACCCATCGCTCCTATGTCGTTTTCTCGAGCTGAATCTGGTTGTAGCAGGCCTGCAGACCGAGAGAAACAGAACAGAGTGAAGAATGAGAGGAATAAAGGAGAACTAGTGACTTTGAATTTTAAACAGATCTTTAAATATTTTAGCATTCCACATTACAAACCCGGTCCTTAACATTACAAGGGATCAGAGAACTGCAGTCCATGTCTATTCAATTTTTACAACCCACTCTGTGACATTTAGTAAATGAGCGTTTCTCGCCCCTGAAGGTGTTATAACAGGTGATGTGTTGTGTCTCACTTTAAGAGTGGTCAGCATGAATCCGAGCTGTCCCAGCTGTAGACTGCAGTCCGTCAGGTCCTCGATCAGACTCACTTCAGAGCCCAGATTTCTGATCCTGCAGAGCCACAAATGACAAATGATTCCTTATGTAGCGGACTTACAGAAACAGGAACCACAAAGAAATCTCTCTCTGAAAGCTACCGCAGATTTTGCAATCGGAAAGCTAATCAAATATTAAACAAAACAGAACTTAAGGCTGAACGTCTCATTCAGAAATTCTGAGAATGCGGATGCACAGGTTTGGGAAAGTACCGTGCACGGAGCACCACGTAAAGGAACATTGGGAAGAGGTCATCCATGCACCACAGAAACTCCTGCCCCAGCAGAGCCTGTACTTCCTGTGTCACTTCCTCAAAGGTCAGCTGGATCACTTGTAACTTATCAGAGGGAGTGAAAGCCGTGCTGTAGAATCAAAGCAAAACAAACCGGTAATGAGGTTTATGTCTTACATTATTGACGCTAGACAATGAGACTGTCTCACCTGATCTGCTGCAGTGTTTCCACAGCCGTGCCAAAGCAAGCATCTTTAGTACTTGGCAAGACCTGTCAATTAAATATTAACGTGGTTGTGGTTTTGTTGAAACAACGTTTTGCATATTACTAACAGTGGTATTTTTGATTACCGGGCCCTGACAGACTCTGCTGAACTTTATAAAGTAAATAATGACAGTAAATAATAAATGTACAACAAAATAAGGTGAAATATAAGAGAATGTGTTTAAGGCCTGCTGGTTATTTTGTTAAAACTTAAAGGATCACCTGTTTCTTCTCTCCCAGTACAGAGATAGAAACTGGCCAAAACTGTCTGGAAAACATAAACACATATTTAAATTAAAACAAAGCCTTTTCCTAATAAGGCTAATTTCAGAGTTCAGAACGTTCTGGTGGTCTTTGACTGATTATATAACACAGACGTGGTCTGGTATTGGTGTATATATGTGGAACTCACTCCTGTACTCCGAGGAAGGCCAGGAGGGCCAGATCAGGCTGTTTGTTGAGACGTAACACGCAGTTCCAGTACACCTCCTCCTCTCTCTCTTTCTCCAGTGTGTAGAGGGTGAAGAGAGGGGGGTACAGCCGCGGCAACAGCACGGGCAGCAGCAGATTTGAGCTGCTCACCACCCAACTGCAGCACAAGGCACACTTCTGAGTGCATGACTTTCAGAATAAGAATGCAGAAGACTTACTGTAAATGGGAAGTAACTTGTGTAACCATTCACGAATACATCTAGGAATGCAACCTAACAATGCGTGTGAATTGAGGATATTATTATTATTATTATTATCGTATTAGTGTCTGTATATATTGCAATTGGTATATATTGGCTTGAATCTGTACTGTATAATAAACAAAACCTATACTGTGTAATCCAGATTAAAATTAGTAAAATATAAAACTATTTCAGTAAAACTAACAGTACAATAAAACGGTAAAGTGTCGATTCTAATAGGATGTGTTATGCTCTGTTTATTATTTTAAAATAAAAACGTTAGAAATAAAACTATAGAAATATACTTTCCCAGTATAACATGTATAGCACAATCAATTTAACACATATGCCACATATAAGTCCACAACAACAGTCCTGCTCTGCTGATGCAGTCTTACCCCTGCTGAGGAGTTTCAGAGTGTGTGCTGCTGTTCAGACTGTCTGCGAGCTCATCTGAGGAGCTGGAGGAATCCAGAACAAAGCCTCCGTCCTCAGGGAGACCGGGAAAGAGAAACCTGAGGGAAACATCAATATTCAACCAACTGACTAGCCAGGCCAAACCATCAATAAACTTGACAAACGCTTGACAAACGGTAGTGTTTCTTGACACTCAATTGACATCAACACTATACATTTAATCATTTTAATCTGTTTATACTAAACAACAGATGTTTCATGGCAAGGAAAGTGCTTTCTGTGAAGACACGCTTCAGTGGCTTTTGTTTCTTAAACTCAGTCTGGAAGCAATTCCAGAAAAACCTGGAGGTCTCACCTCACTATCTGGAATATGCGTGTCAGGTACGAGCAGATCTCCTCCACCGCCTGCTGTAGGAGTCGTCTGCTGGAGCCCACGCCAACATACGTCATCCGGTACACAGTGACCAGTGTCTCCAGCAGCCAGCCCAGAGGATGAAGAGGAGTGTCACAGGCCTGAGGGGTTACAGACGGTCACAGGAAGAAGATTAGATAAGTTATCAAACCAAGAAAAATCAAACTTATTCTTCTTAAGCAAAACATTTTGCAAAAGAAGTTTGTCTTCATACTGTTCATAATATATAAATAAAAGATATTTGGACACATGTGGTTTGATTGTCTGTGTTGTATTGCTTTAATTTTTTCTGTGTTTCATTACTGGTTGTTTATTTGTGCTTGAACAGACTAATGAAAAACTGACTTAGTTTGAAGCCCAAAAAAAGTGTCAGAGAAATGGTTCTGCTATGATTCACAGGCACTTCAAAGTCTCCTGTACTGCAGTCCTGATCCAAATCATCAGTTCATTAGTACAGAGATCCACAGTCTGTCAGACACACACATACACAATCTGCAGTGCTGTGGGTCTCCAGAAACAATAAAAAAACAGCACCGCTAACTATCCAAGAATTTTTTGGGCCAATGCACACTGTTGTTTACTGATGAGGAACATGTTGTTTTTCATGCCACATGGTCTGACCTTCATAAGATAGCGGCGGATGTTGTTGTAGGACTCTGAGGTAACCGGACCCACATGTTGAGGAATCACCTCAAGACTCTCCAGCATCTTATTCTGAGATTTGCTCAGTTCCTCTCGACTGCATTAATACACACAAGACAATGATAACATGTTCATGCATTTTCTCTGTGTGTGTGTGTATGTGTGTCTGTACGTGTGTCTGTACGCACCAATCCCTCTGCTGTCTGCGTCTGGCAGTGAGGGAGATGGCGATGTTCTCCCAGGCTTTCTCATAATCTCCCTGACCCTGAGTTTCACAGCCCAGTCGACACCAGCATTCCTCAAACACGGCTTTCCATTTCTCATCCACAGGCACTGAGCGGTGACCGTCCACACTTTACACACAGATTGCAAAAAGGCTGTTAAACATTTTCTAAACATTTTCTAAACATTCTCTCTATATCAAGCATCTTTAATCGCTGACACACTTACTGGTTGTCTTTCTTTAATGTTTCAAGGGGTTTTGTAAAAACTCCAGCCACCCTTAGTCCGGTTCCCCATTGGCCATCAAAGACCCCCTCCAAAGAGTCACCATTTGCCATAGACATAACACCCTTCACATTCATAAATAAATAAATACACAACATATGCAGAGCCACAATCACAAGTGTGTCTACAGGATAATCTCAGAATTCCACCTTTCCACAGAGAGTCCAGTCATCTGTAAACTCCCCCTTAAATACAGTGTCGTCATCACAAAGGAGAGTCCCGTTACCCTGTATCAGACAACAGACACGCTAAACCACTCAAATAACATGGCAAATAATTGTGTCTAAAGCAATAATTTCACTACATTACAGGAATTAAATGAAGACAATGTCCATTACGCTTGAATTCAATGAAGCTTGTATGATACTGAGTGACCTCAACTCAACTCAACTTACCATCATCTTGTTATTACTAAAGCTTCCTTCATAATACAGTCCATACTGAGTGATCACAACCCCGTTTCCTTCACGCTGATCCTCAAGCCACATGCCCATGTATTTCTCTCCTCTAGGGACACACAGAAATTAAAAACATTTCCATTAACACAGAAAGATTGTTTCTGGTTTTATATATATGCACCAGGAATAATACTTCATACAGTCAACTTGGTTTGAAAAAGAAACCAAAGCATTATTATTGTCACACTATAATGGTTAGTTATGTTATTACATGATTTGTTGAAATATTTGATTCTTGTCAAAGGCAGCATTCAGCAGTCATGTATGTTTATATAATGTCCACTAAACTATATAAACAAAAAAACAAAACAAAATAAAATAATTTCAAGAATATTTATTTGGCAAAAAGTTTTGTAAAAGCACAGTTAACAAACACTCAGCAGATTTTACTGTAAATTAAAATCTTAATTATAAAATAAGACCTGATCACACTGTGTATTTTACAGGCTTTACATTATCTTGAACTAAATTTGGATTAAAATAAAGATAAATCTACATACTGGCTGAAGTCGTCACACACGCCATAGCCGGTTCTCTTCCCCTGAACCCACTGGCCCACAAACACACTGCTGGAGGAGGGACAGGCCATCTTCCCGGTGCGTAACATGCCGTGACCATGGCGCATGTTGTCCCTGAATGAGCCCTCGTACACCTCACCTAAAGCGTACCTGCAGAGACAGAACGCTCAAACCACGCTTCAGATCTAATCCTGGAGCAAATAAACCCAACATCTTTACTGTCCATAGACCTGAGGTAACCCATTATTACCAGTATGTGCCGAAGCCATTCATTTTCCCCTCCTTCCAGTGGCCCTTGTATCGCTCAAACTTATTAAAGGTCCTGTTGGGCATCATATAATCTCCAAATCTACAGACACGGAGAGGAGAAAAAGGTAAGTACTGCATCACATCCAGTTAGGGAACGGCTAGCACTAGCATCAAACACTGCTAGCGTACTGACCCATCCTCCAGTCCGTTCTTAAATGTGCCACAGTAGGTTGTCCCATTTGGCCACTTTAAAGTCCCTCTGTTTGAGGAAAATAAGAACATGCAACAGAAAATGAGTTACACACACTTCACACTGAGATCAAAATAATGGCTCTCATACATGAAGGCTTTATTTTGCATGAGCGTATATACCGATAAGAATCACAATACACATGCACTTACTTTCCATGAGGTTTGCCTGATAGCCAGCGGCCATCATAGGAGGCATCTTTGAGTCGTCCGTCTTTGCTGAAACTGTAGGTGGCGGTACGTGACACAGGGGGTTCACCTTTCTGGCTGTCTCTGGAGACTCGAGTCTTTCGGTTCAGCCCGGCGGTGAGCACATTATCGATGGCCTGGTTAAAAGCTCTCAGCCACTTTCCCTAACAAACAGAGAGTTCAAAAACTGAACTGACTGAACTCACAACTCAAGTGAGAAGAACAGAGAGTGAGTTACCTTTTCAAGAGGAGATGATGCCAGAACAACAAAGCTGTCCTCAGGGGTGGTCATCTTAAGGCCAAGACTATGAGAAATGGGATGTAGAAAGAATAACAGATGAGACGTTGAAGCTTTGAAGCTTTTCATTGGTTGATGAGGATAGATTTTTAATAAAGGCACAACAGTGAACAAGGCACAAGCTAAGCTTTAATTTATCGACAAGCACACCATTATTTCTGATAGTGTAATATTTAACAAGCATTGACTTACAGGCCATCGCTTTCATCTGAGACTGGCTCCACCCAAAGTGTAGCCAGTGGATAAACATAAGATGAGAACTGCAAAGACAAAGAGTTTGTTTAGTTACATAACAAACGACTTTTGTTTCTACTTCAGATTGAGTTGCTCGACAAGAAATACCCTCACAACTGTAGCATACATCAGAATCAATACATGCTCTCTTGCGCCAAAGGCTCTCTACCCGACATCACAACACATAACAATTGATGGAAAACTGTGCTCTTCAAAAAGTTTTTGAAAACATAAAGTAGCAGCTCTTTGATAGAGAAAACTCTTTGTTCTCATGAAAAACAGCATTTATTAATGCTAGTTTATGTAAATACAGTTGTTCATTATTTGTTAATGCTAGCTCATTGTGTATCAACCAATGTTAACAGACAATGCTTGATTTACATTTACTGTTTGATAAATATTAATCATAAGATCAGCCTAAAATCAATACACAAAAGTACTTAAGTTACAAATATGCTATGGTATGCGACAACATATATTGATGACAATATATATATTGACATCAGCTAATATAGAACATATGAAATGTGATTCATGTGAAATTAGTAGTGTGTGACTCTTTAGCTAGCTATAATATTCAATGCACATTTCTAGATAGCATTACAGCATCGGCCACACAGTGACGTATAGATCTTCAGTAGAATAGGTGCTATATAGCTCTGTTTGCATGGCAGCAGCTTTTGTCAACCTGAGCTGTAGAGCAAAACTGAAGCAAATTAATTAAAATGTTTAATCAGAAGAACAAAGCCATGAAAGATGGAAGGAAGAGAGGAGGCCTCAGCTGAGCTTGACACTTAATCTAATCGCTGTTACTAAAAGCACAGCAAGCGATCTCTGAGAAACACTGTTAGAAGTTGAGATAATCACCTTTTGGGTTTCTCTATAATGTCTATAATATATAATAAAGTGGACCGGACCTATCACCACAACACTATAACACCCTCGTAGCCAATCAGTAGCGGGGGTGTGTGCATATGTGTTGCACAGCATGCTCATTATATTCAGAGCAGAGCTATGTGTTTGGATTAAGTGTTTCTCAGAAATCGTTACTGCAACTTTAAATGCAAAAAAATGCATTTAATCTCCCAAGCCTAGTCCTGAACTACAACACACAAAAACACACAATACTTACAAACTTCTTTGATGGAATAGTGCCCTGAATAAATAGACAATAATAAAGAACATGAGTAAAAAAAAACAAGGGAAGTAAAATTACAGAGTGGAACCGTTTTGTGGTAAGAAAGAACTATATTAACCTGTGCGTGAACCAACACATCATTGAAGAGGATAAACCAGCTGGCAGAAAATCTTCCAGCATTCTGTAGCGTCAGACTTTTGTTGCTGCTCTCACACACCAGACGACGAGGCGGTTTGCGCAGGGACTCCTGTAAAAGTGAAACACACAGACGCATCACGTGTGAATGCAGATGCCTGTAGACTCACGACCACGCTACCAAAAGAAATGCATGCGAAACTTCTGTGGTCGCAGCTGCCACCACTGGCCTCACGCTCATGCCGAGCAAGTACATTAAGTGTAAGTAAGTCAACTTAACCACATTAGGCAGTGCAAACATAGTATATATAATAGCTTTCATACAATAGCAATAGTTTTGACTTATGTGCCAGACACTGCAGCATGCCACTCTGGATTTTCTTAATTATTACTAGAATATTTACAAACAGAAACAATTCTTTACACAGTTGCTGTTACTCAAACTAGGAAGATTTGATAAGATCTTTGATTCTGCAAAAAACATTTTTTGTGGGTATATAACTGGCAGGCACTTATCTGACTGACTGAAGATCTGCAGTAGAGATTTTTAGATGTGAAATACATGTGAAGTTACATCAGTCAGTGTTTTATCTTTATACACTTGTTCCATTTACAATTTAATTATTTCAAACCAATTTAATTGAATTTCCACTTAGGGGATTGAAACATGAGATCTTGTTTTGCCACATACCAAATTCTTCCCTTTAAAGTTCTTCCAGAAATTGAAGGTATTTTCAGCATCTTTTCTCTGTTTGCTGAGGAGACGAGCTAAAGTTTCATATTTGGAACAGCCATCTTGAATCCACTGGTATTCCTCTGTGCTCTGAAAGCAACGCATTATGTTGTGAACATTTTTACCACTTTCCTTCCATTATAAAGCACCGTGAGAAATCGATGGCTATCTTACCACGTCAAAGCAGTTGGCCAGTTTCAGCAGCAATCTGTTGAACCCATGCAGGTGCTGCAGAGGCATGTAAAACATACTGACCAACAGCTCACAGGGCGAGAGGTTCTTCTCCTTGGGCTCCATCAGTGTCTGTATTAACTCTAGTTTCTTTCCAAAACATTCTCTAAGAGAACAAACACATATAATGAAACAGTCTTTCTAAATACACATTGATGACTACAGATGACAAAGGTAATTAGTGAGTATTTATGACATCATAACTCACTGTAATGGCTTCAGCAATGACTGGAAACCTCCCATAACAAGAAAGTTTCCTACTGGATCACTGTACCTGTGAGAAAAAAGCACAAACCAATATAACATGAAGGGATAATCCAATAATCTAAAACCTCCATTAGATGGTAGATCTCCAAACATCTTGCTGTTGTCACCGAGTATGAATGGTAAACTTGCTCTTTATAGGTGTCTATGAAAATGCCC
The DNA here is from genome assembly GCA_036877545.1 of Yasuhikotakia modesta. Classification (NCBI taxonomy): domain Eukaryota; kingdom Metazoa; phylum Chordata; class Actinopteri; order Cypriniformes; family Botiidae; genus Yasuhikotakia; species Yasuhikotakia modesta. Next base: position 15,216 of record JBAJNP010003766.1, on the reverse strand, counting down.
GTGTTCTTGATCAAGGCCAGCGTTTGGATGACTTTGCCTCTCTGCAGGAAGTTGGTGATGGATGTTGAGTGCTGTCCAGTCAGATGGCAAAGCTTGCTGAAGCTGCCAGCCACCTTCTGAAACAGCACCATAGAGGACGGACCCAAACTCAAGGACAGACTCGCTGCAGGACAACAGATACAATCCATATTTATGTATGAAAATCCACACAGTACCATAGCAACAACGGCTTGTTTCATTGTGAGTAATGTCACAATGAGGTTGTTCGGGTAAATAAAAGCGAGGCTGTTACATACCCCGGCCCAGGAGAGGACTCAGTATTTGGCTCTTCATCTTGCTGAGAGTGCAGTAGAACTTCCTCTCTGCTGAAGCTAGCTCATGGATTGTCGCTATGAAACCCATCGCGTTCTGATCCGCCAACGCCAAACAACTCAGCCCTCCACAAAACACGTTGCTTACATATCCCAACTTAAAGAAAAAAAAAATCAACAAAGTAAAACAATCCTGTGTTTCCTCAATAACATTATTTTAAAGAAATATAACTTTCACAGAACTAAACACCTTAATTGTCTATTACACAGAAATGCCAAGTTCAAAGGGAAAGTGGTAAGATGCTATTGGTTAACATGTTTATTTACTAGTTCTACTAACCATCCCGCACTTAAAAACAATTATAATTTTACCAATGCAGTATTATACAAATGTGAAAATAAGTCTTTACGAACATTCATGCAGAAAGGCAGAAGGGTGGGGGTCTGGGTATATGTCCCGGAGAGAGGATGAGAGTTCCCGCCATTTTCTGTCAGGTGCTCTCCGCTGTAGTAGAGTATAGGCTGATAACAGTCTCCATCGGCCAGCAGTAAAGTGTGTGTCTGCCCTGCCGCCACGTCCCACACACGGATACCATCCGAAACCTACCACCAGATACACAGGTAATCTGACTCACCTTCAATAAAACAACACTAGTTCTCTACAAAGGAAAGGTTTACAGAAAAGGTGAACCCCATTAAATTTCTACCTTGATGAGATTAGGAACTGTGCTGGGAGCGTTCATATGACCCAACTGTCCAAATTTATCACTTCCCCAAGAATAAACCTGTTAAACAGAGGAAGAAACAAACAATGATTGCAATCAAACAGGTAACAGAAGTAATATATATGAATTCCATTCCAGGCCTACACAGATTTTTGGGAATAATGAATTCACCTTTTTAAGACTAGATCTACTATGAGGTTCAACACAAGTCATTAAAAGTAGTTATTGTTACAATGGAAATTAAAACATGCAGACCATGATTTTGCTAATGCATGCTAGCAGATTGCAATTTTTAAAATGTATCTAAAAAGAAAATGCTTTACTAAAACTAATACTGATTCATTGTTCTTTTTTTGCTTTCAGGTTTTTTAAATAACGTTTACATAAAATCAAATGTTTTCATTGGTTTGGTGCCTAGGGCTTAATTGTTTTTGGAAGATCTTTGCAGTCACAGGTGCGGTTAAAACACAGACATCAGAACCTGACACTGAGCTGTCAGAGCCAGAGAGTGATTCGCTCCAGCCTCAACCTTCACAACTTCCTTCTTACTCAAACTCTTAATGCAGAGAGGCTGCAACCTGTGGGAGACAACAACACAAATGTTTTCAGCCAAGCACTGCAGTCAAGGGTGCCAACGGTCCAACATAAACAAGACCTTGTGTAAATAATAGCTCTATTGTACCTGGGCAAATAGTCTCCGTGACCTAGCTGTCCTTCCTGGCCTCTCCCCCAGCTCCACACTTCAGTGTAAAGGGAGGGGAGAAGATTTTCAGATTCTGAATTCATCATGGTGCCCACTGCAGCTCTTATGTAGCTGGTCCGATGACTTTCAGAAGGTGACACTAAAATAAAATTTATGACAGAGCATTAAATATCTTCTTTTTAAACATGGCCAACTATGCAAGCAGAAGTTAAACAACCATAATTAGCCCTGAAACATTGCATTCAGACCAAAGCACAAATCAGATCATCAGATAAGATGGACCAATGATCTAGCTACAGATATATAATGGTAAACTGAACCATTTTTTAGCCTTGGGCTGGCCAATATGAAAATGATTTTTAATGACATTCACTTTGCATGAATACCACAGAAAATATACAAGGATTTGGCTGAAACATGACTTTTTTGGAGAAAGCCATGATTCATACATTCCACAAGTGAAAGGATATGATAACTGCTGGTCATGTGATCTTAGCTGCTAATGTTAGCCGCTGTGAGGCAAACTGCTTCATGCTCAAGGATGGCCTTGAAATTACAATACCTGGAGAGAGAATGCTAGGCAAAGAGGCTCTCCGGTCATGTGCACCAGCATCCTCCAACAAGATATCATTCAGACTGATGCTCTTCTTGCTTTGTGGAGTATCTGGTGGACAGAAGTCCATTGCAGCGGTCTCTCCGTCCTGCTCACAGGACTCAAATAAACATCCACTGCTCATCACAAGGTCACTCATGCAAACACCTCCATCCACACTAGAGTGCTGTGAAGAATCGTCAGAAGTTGAATCTCCTACTGGTAATAAGTGAGAATGTTTTTGGTCTGTAATTGAATTTGAGGCACTGAGGTGTCTTGAAGCAGGTGCAAAGCCATCAGTTGTGATCAGTCCTGGTGATGAAGGCATAAGTGTAAGCTTATCGCTTTGTGTGACGGGGCACGTGAGCGACGTTTGACGGCTGGGAGGGCCGGAACCTTGCACTGAGGCAGCCTCGGTCAGGTCTGAAATTTTTCTGAGGTAGTCTTTAAGAGCTTGCTCATCCGGGTACGGAGTGTTACTGCTTTTCACTCGACGAAGAGGTGCTCGTCTGCCCTCGGGTGGAGGAACAAGGCTCGTCTGATGTTCTTTGTTTGTATTGCTTTGCTGAGATCCATCATCTGAAGATGCATAAGCATTGTCTGATGACAACGGTGATAACTGGAAGTCAAATGTGGAGTGTTTCTTCTGTGGCGTTTGAGCTGGAGAACTTTGGCTTGAACTTTGTCCTTGTTTACAATCAGCCAGTTCCACCCCAAGGGGACAGTAATGATCATCAGATATAATAACATGGTCGTCTTTGTCAGTCATGGTGTAAAGGCTTTGCTTGCACTGCCCACATCTATCCTGGGACTGTCGACAGGCCTCTGGTGGTGCAAGAAACTGAACCAAAGCGAGGCTGTGAAAGCCCCCACAAGCTATCTGAACTACGTATCTTCCCACTAGATGCTCCACCTTCTGAGGTTTCCATACAGGAAACACATTGGTGACCAGTCCCAGCTGGCAGCCGCTACCCCAGGCCCAAACTTCATGCTTTCCTGACAGGGCCAAGGTATGCTGCACTCCGCAAGCCACGTTACGAATTCGCACCAATTGCGGAGGATGGGACTCATCATCCACCACAGTAACAAGGGTGGGATTGGGTATCTGGCCTGTCCCAGAGATGCCACACTGACCGTGAGAGTTCTCTCCCCACATGTGAACGAAGCCATCTTCAGTAATAGCAGAACAGTGATAGCTGCCCGCAGACACACATATCACATGCTGACCGTTAAGGGAACTCTCTAAAACTGGGCTGAAAGGCTGAGAATTGGCCTGTTTCCATGGCTGTTCGCCAAAACTGTAAACATGCCCATCTGAAAGAGAACCATGTTTGACAGTTAGCAAAATCACTGAAGACGTCATACAGTCAGAAAACACATTTCAACAACTTTCTTAAACAATAGCATTAGGCTCATTGCTAGGTGGTTGCTAAGGTGTTTCTAAGTAGAAAGCCATCTATGTGTTCGATGGACAAGGTAGCTTTCACAACCGCCTTAATACACTTACCAAATTACATTACAGTCACCACACAAAGACAGCAATTCTTTAAAAAACATTATAAATTGAACTGTTGTACAAATGTAAGTAACCCAAACAAACTCCGTTACACAACTTTACACAACAAATGATCTATAAGGAGCACCAGGAGTAGTCTATGTGATAAGGGACTATTGTGTTTGGAGACGCTAGTGCTGCAGAAATGACACCCTCCACATTCTTATCTATCCAAAGCTCTGTTTACCCTCAAATGTTGACACAACTTATGTCAACAGATATGACTTAATACAGATTCAAAAACAATACCCACCTTCTGTAAGAAGTAGTCCATGAAATGTTCCCAACGCAGCATGAATCACTGGCCTGGAAAGGCCAAATCTCTCAGGGGTAACGCGGCAGGAGTACCCCTGCCACCTGTAAAGAACACCTTTCTCTCTACAGCCCTCCTCTTCTCCAGAGCTGAAATGAATGCGTTATATCATAAATGATGTATCATTAAAATGCTTTGTTTCATGCAACACAATCAACACGTTGGGTGCTGAGCACTGGAATAAGACTGAGGTGAAATATCTCATGAGCTGAAAACTTTTCACAACTACACAGGACAGGAAATGTGCACAACTGTACGATTTAAGACAGAAACGTGCCCACACCTGCCCTGTTCCTCCATCAGCTTGTTTTAATCCATGGTACGTAGAAGGGATACAGCCGCTCCAACATCTACCAGAAGTCAAACGAGCCTGTGAATCGTTACTAGATAAAGGATTTAAAAATGAAGCATAAAAACAACTAAATAAATAACAGAAGTGAGTTACACTGGGTTGCAAGACACACACAGGGTTTTTCAATGCGTACCAAAATCAACACTGTCACTCCTTACAAACGCCCAACAGACCAAACAAACAATAAATAGGGTCAAATATTAAGCAGCTGAGGCTCTTGTATCCCGTTGTTCACTGTTATTTGTAAATGTGTGTCATTCTGCAGTAACTTACAGATGTGTCTGTCTGCTCTTGATTTCCGTAAATACTTTGAAGGTTTAACTTGACAGCGCTGTGAATCTACGCAAGTTTGTTGTAGGAGCTATGGACTGCGCGGAGGGCCAAAAACAGTCTCACCGTAGAGAATTACGAAACGGGTAAAACTCTCTTAAGCGCTACTGCTTAAGTGTTACAATCAACAGGCAATAAAACGATAAATATGCAGAAACATTATATTATAAATATGCAGATATATATGCAGAAACATTAGAAACATTAGCCCACAGCTCATAAATAGACTGTGTGACATGCATGTAGACATGCATGGAGCAAATAGCAAGACAGAGTTAAAGTATGAATCGTGAAACTTCATTCAGATGGTGCACGTTATATCTTCCGAAAAAGTCTAAGCTGTAAAACTTGCATAGATAAAGCAGGTTATGTTTTACACAAAACAAAAAAAACAAACAAACAAATAGATAAATACAAACACAGGGCATGTTTAGTTTGATCTGAATCTTATAAGACTTTATGAAACTTGTTTCTGCCAGCCAACCTCCTGCAAAGTTTAGCTCCAACCACATGCATTTTTAGGTAGGGAAATGTATATGTGCTTACATTTTTATCTTCATATGTAGCATACACAATGTATATTTTATTTTATGGTTAAGACAATGTGCTATGCTAACCAGTAGGGGGCACAACAACACATTTGTTGAATCCCTTTAACATCAAAGTTGACCAGGAATAAAGTCACTACTCCTGAAGTCCTAGCAGTTCACATGACACTATGACCAACCTTAGGTCATAACTTCTAAATGACCTCTGAAAGCTTTGGCCCAACAACTTTCACAAACTCCCAATTCTGTGTCTCGTGGACAACCACACTCTAACAAACCATAATGTCACATTAAAGTTGGCTTGAAGAGGAAAAAAGTTCAACAGCGAGTACCATAAAATAGAAAACAGTAAAATGTCTCGGGTTTGGGGAGGAGAAACCACTAGCAATAAAAAAGCCAGCAAAGGATTGGCAGGTATAAGACATCTCTGCAGGACACCCACAGGAGCCAAACTCTCACACGCACACCCTCCACATCCTTCCCGAACCTCTCCTTCGTGATCTCAGCTTGTTTTCGCTTTTAGTGTTTTCTATATAAAACACAACATCGCCCTGTAAAACTTGGCCCTGCATTTTAGTACATGTGGTCATAAACAGTAACACGAAATGGCGGCGGGAGAGTGCGAGAGAAAAAGAGAGAGTTGAACAATGTTACACATCTGTCCTGGTTCTGTAAATGGCCCCATCAGGTTGTGCACTCATGTATGAAACGGTCACTTTTTCTGTTCGGACCTCTTAGTCAAATGTGTCTGTTACTCTCTGCCTCTGATCACAGTAGGCCTGGTTTAACCCCAACATCTGCACTATTTTAGGCTGTGGAGATATAAGGAAAATGATTTCCTTCAGCACTGATTTAACAAGACAACCACTGGATGGGAATTCAAACAATGTTTCACACCCACTGCCAAGCATTTGTGCTATTCTACAGAATAAACTAGATGCTTTCAAAACATTGCTCTGTTTGTTTCAAGTATTACACCAGCTTGATTTGAGAAACTTGCTTAGTCTGTTTGCCTAACCAGAGCGTCTGGGTAACAGTAAGTAAGTGTACAACAATAGGTAAGTGTCTGAAAACAATAAGTAGTTTTAGAACTCCGTTTAGTGATACCAGCACATCAGAAACTCTAAGCTTTAAGAAACCGCTGTATGTAAAACATTTATCATTGTATTGACATTTTAGGTGTCATGCTGTGGGCGTGGCAAATCCTGTCCTGTTGTCATGGTATCTCCTATCCATCCCTCAAAGTCCCTGTATTCCATCAGCATGTGGTTCTAATAAAGCCCCTGTAATCAGGCCTATCTGCAGCTGGTCTCCTGTTCTGCTGTGTGGGAATGCGTGTGTTAAGTGTTTCAGTTAATGGCTGAGTTTTAACTGCAGTAAACTTGTGCACTGACTGTGGTCCAACCTGCCAAAGACTTGAGCCAATGACCTTGTGTGAGGCAAATTAAAGCACTCAACCAATTCTGAAGCCCACCTGTGTTGTTTCAGTTGTGTTTACATGAATTCTTTTGAACTAATCAAAAATAAGACTTTAGGAATTTCTATGCTTGTTTATGCTTCTTTTTACTAGTGCTGGTGGACCAGCACAGCCATGCTGCCTACCAGTAAAAACACTGGTCGACTGAAAGGTCTTTCTGGTTAAACTGTTGATGAAAGATCTATGTGAAGCTGCTAAAGAGGCCTAATGGGAAGATTGCAACACCAACGCCTCATGCTATGATCTAGCATCCAAAACACAACACATGCATGAGATGCTTAGTTTATTGTCTTATGTTCCTGCAGCTCAATAGGTAGAACATTGCATTAGGAGGACAAAGGTCACGGGTTTGAGGCTCAGAGAACACAAACACTGATAAAAAAATATACATTTTAAATGCACACATGTTCTCATTCCACAATGGGCCAAATATCCAATCCAAAACGATGACTAAAGCACAAGATTTTACAGCAATAGGATCATGTGTATTTATTAGTATTAGTACAATCATATACTCTGGGGTGCAAAGCAATTAAATATTGCATGATGCAATAGCCATGGGATACATCATTTCAGCAAAGCGCTGCTATAAGCAAATCAGTGACTGATGTGTTGAACACGCTGATCCTGCTTTTTTCCACCATCCTGCAGGCAGAGGAAGCAGCTGGGCTCAGAGGAGCGCTGACGTCTCTTCAGGGATCCAGAAGGAGAGATCCAGGCCTCTACACCCATCAGAGCTCCATAGCAGTGGATCAGTGATCAAAGCTGAGGTCAGACATGTGGAGCTAGAATGGTGGGCAGAGAGAAATTGAAGTGGGTTGCACAGAGCAGATGGGGGCAGGGCTATGTACTGCATTAGGCCCTGGATTGAGAAAGGGCTTTGAGGGGGTGTAAGGGAACCGGGTGAGAAATGAGAGGAGAATGTGGAGGGCGTACTGGGGCCCTCAGTGCAAGATTAAGGAGACAAATGCACGGAGACGGCTGTTGCTATAATTTTTGCTGCAACGTGTGTTAAGGTGAGTGGTAGAGATTTGTTTGTGTGTGTGTGTGTGTGTGTGAATTGATTAGAAAGAGAATTGAAAGAGAATTGATTAGAAAACTTTTTCAACTAAGAAAAAGCACATTTCTCATTGAAAGGTGAAGTGTATTATTTTTGTGCCACTCACTGAACCAACTCCAAAAACAATGACTTTCAAAAAGGTTAAATATTACCCCCTCTGCCATTGGTCAGTTTAAGCACATAGCCCTGGCCAAAACACATGCCATTGGTCGAGTAAAACAGTTAGATGATGCCATTTGTATAATTGAGTCATTTTAAGAGACTTACACAATGACCTTGTATTTGAAAGTCGTTCTATTATCAGTTCAAATATGAATCATGTTCAAATCACCACCTTTCCCATTCTGTTTGATGTCAGCAGTGGACAGACAGAACATACTTCACCTTTAAGAATATTCAGGGCTGCCACATGCTTTCGGTGGAAGGCAGAGAGATCATCTTTTGACAAACTCTGACAGCCGCGCTGGACGACCCTGTGCGGCAGAGGCTACACAGCCCTTAAATGCCTGAGCAGGAAATGAGAAACAGGTGCACAGATGAAAGAAGAGAATCTACAGAGGGGCCCTGAATAGAGGGAGCGCCTTGCTCTGTTTTTTTCTCTCTCCCCTTTTACCACAAACACACACACCTCTGAATACACACAACTGTGTGAAGTCACCTGTCATACATACTATGACTTCTCACTGAGATTGTATGTAACTGAATCATGCCCTCTATCTTGGTCATATTTAATAAAAATGACTGTTGCTATCTCCCATTGCTATTTTCCATACCTGTTTTGGATATACGAGTTTCTCTATGATTCTTGCCATATGTTTTCTAACTTAAACCGCTTAAGGCAAAGTGGTTTTTTTGAGGTTCAATGATCCATTCTAAATCACGGCTTCCTGTAAAGCCAGAGGTTTCTACTGTACAGCAGTTTGGAGAGCGATTAGGCTTTGGTCTTATCTCATTGGCCAGCTCTCATAAATCATTGTCAGGAGCTCAACGCATCACCTTTTTAGTTCTGGTTATGAAGTGTGACATCACACAGTCATAAAATGAGTAACATTCGTGCTTCAGCAATACGATGCAAGTCAATCTCACGAAACCTGTCAAAATCACGTCCAGATCACATTTCACCTCAGATCAGAAAGAATATTTTGCTTATTTTTTGGCCCCCTAAGACTTGAATGAAATGTGATCCAAACACATTTGCGGGATTAGCCCAAGTATCAGCGCTGTAATTGTTTTGATGAGATGTGATGGGTCTGTACAGTAAAACCAACCCAGTTCCCTTTGAGAGGTAATAAAGGCTTTTCTGTTCAGTCCACCTCATTATTTTCACATTTGGAATGTACATCTGTGGTCAATGTGACATTTAGGCCTGATTAAAGTTGTATGAACCGCCCTCAGCCTCTGCTCTCGCCCTCTTTCAGTGACCCACAATGCCTGAGAATTCCATCCAAACTTGTAAACTGCCGGTCCAAACCCGTTTGCCTGAGTACAGGGGCTTTACGAGCTTGTCAGGTGGTGTGTACTCTGTGTGAATGCTGTAGCATGCCAGCAGGGAACAAACTCAGCCCAGCAGGCAACGGTCTTCTCAAGGCCGGGCACAGAGATGACGACGCGTCCTGTGGACCACATGAGAAAACGACACTCTGAAAATTAAGCAATATTGGTGCATAAAAGAAGAACATCAGAAAATGAAATCTGCTCTATAGCTTCTTACAGGTTCACAATCAAAACAAAACAAAATTTTAGAATTGTATCATACACAAGAGGTGCGCTTCTGATATAAGAGGTGCGTTTCTGGTAAATAACTTATTAAAAATACCTCATTTTAGGATATTTTTAAGGCAACAAACAATCCATGGTAATTAAAAACCAAGATGGTGGACCAAGCAAGTAAAATTTTAAATAAACATTTTTTCATTCAATACTTAGAAGTAAAAAAAAAAAATTGTTTTATATAAAAAAAGTTTCACTCTATATAAATGATAACAGATTTCTGCAAATAAAAAATGTGGTACGTCTGTGGCTTATACAGTAGCTTAAAATAATATGAAGAAACCCAAAAGTTTGTTTAAGAAATGTGTGAGGTCAACCATGATATTTGAAGACGACCGTTAACATGATGTTAACATGATCAACAACCAAAAATATCACTTCACTGTTGGTTTCTGACAAAGGCATTTCCACATTCAAGGATACGTGCACCAAAGGTAAGAGTAGTTCTTTTGTTATAGACAATCTTACTGCTCAGAAAGAGGCTGTTTTTGGCACGAGTACACATGTACTCTCTGCTTTCAAGTACATTGAAAACACATGTTTGGAAGCTGATAAAAGACACACTTTTTCTCCATAAATTGGCAGAGACCATCCACACACATTTATAAATGAATGGACTAAGCATTGTACTAATATCACCAAACCCATTACTTTTATTTTGATAGCCGTATCATGACCTCTCTAGAAACTGTGTATTTATGAGCCTTCGGACAGCCTGGCCAAAGGACTGAAGCTGTATGTCGCTAACACAAAAGCTGAGGATAAGCAAACGTATGGTCTGCGTTCACTTCAGTCTTTCAGCGCTTCTATACTGTATCTATGAATGTCAAGCATAATGATAACAATGTGGGAACCAGGTGCATCACAGTTACATACTATAAATTATCAAGACTCAAGACAGAGTCAACATGGCAAAGCATGTTGTTTTCATAACTTTCATTAAACACTGTGTAAGTTTGGCTTCCCCACAATGTTGAATTTTTTTCCTCGCCTGCATTTCCATATTAGTGCAGTAACAGAAACACACAATATAATTGTCACGACCATCAGTTTAACTGTGGCTCGGGTCTGTGCTGTACAAGTTCAATGTGCCTTTTATAATTTATAATAAAATTTATAATATTAAAAACATGCAATGAATTGTCACATCTAAGACTGGCTGGCTGGTGTACACTTGCATTTAAAAAAATGTGTTGCATTTTTGCTAGTATCTGAATTCCAAACCTTGTAATTAAATATGACGATAAAGCAATATTCAACATATCTTAACTGGGTTTAATTGGATCAGACGAAGGTATTCCATCTAAATTGGACATTACATACAAAAGAGCTAAACAATATAGCTACATTACATGAGGCCCAATGTTTCTTGATATGACCTATATATGATTTTTCTCTTTGCACTCAATTTAAAGGTTTGATTTTTCACACAATTAAAGCCATTGCTAAAGCCTTAATAAGCATGAGTACCTGTGGTGTAACTCTGAGCCCCACCAGCAGGGGGCAGAGCAGTTGTCCATTGGGTACAGTGGGCAGCTGTAGGTGAGAAGCAAGCTGTGGTTGGGCCCCCTGCTGTGCAATGATGTAAGCACAGCCTTCACAGGCCCAGTAAATGATACTTCCAGAGAAACACAGCTCAGTGGACTCAGCTCCACAGTATGGCACTTTTGGCTGGGCTGCTTTTGAAGGTGAAAGTTCTGAGGTTTTGGGGCAGTTTATCCGCTCTGAGCAGCACAAGCACTTATTTCCTTAATGACAGAAGACATACATCATTGGAGAAGGATTTTATGTCCTCCAGTTTGGCCTGCTTGCAGTTTTTGCATTTATTTTCCGTTCCGGACCCTCAGCGTCCGTTAACACGAGAACCACAGCCAAGCGCACTCGCTTATTTCACTTGAACGGTTAATCGCCGGACTGCCACTGTTTTTTGCACTTGCAACCCAAAAGTACGATTAAATTACAGTTCGGCTCAGACTCAGCCGTCAGCACAGCACAGTAATACAAATTTCCCTTTAACCGCTGTTGAAAGGAAAGCATGAGGTAGTAAAGTGTGTTTTGCCTTTGGTTTCAAGTTCAGAGGACTTGTGTTAGCTCCTTCAGTTTTTCTCAATGTCTCTCTCTCTTTCCTTCTCCCTCTCTCTGAGAATCTGTCATTTACGCCGTCGTGTGTGAGCGCAGCGCATTAATCACACAGTTCTGCTGTTTATATTTCTGTGTGCTGACAAGGAGAAATTCTAACAATATTTAGACACTGAGATCAGATACCTTAACATACAATTTTTTTAATGGTAGAAAAAACAAGGACTGATTTCACTGTAGTCTCTTGCCAAATATCCATTCTGTGTTACAGAGTGGGTATAAATTAACTGTACATCTAATTGTAATACAACACCACCAGAACAAGCTAAGTGAAAGTAGATATTTTCCTCAATAACTGATGACCTAAGGGTATACAATGAGTCTAAAGGTATACAATGTAATTAATGTATATGACATACTGCTGTATCAAATGCATACCATAGGGTCTATGGGGTCAATCACAGCTGATGTGGTCTGTGTAGCTGTGACTCATTTACAGACAGAGGTTCAGGCTATTGTGAAAGCTACACAGTTAATCACCACAGTCATGCAGAGCCAACAAGTGCAGGTTTGACACAGATGTATAAAGCAGGTCATGGACAGATTTTGCATAATCCAAAACACACACCATAAACAGGATCAAAACAAGTAAGCTATGAATGGGTACAGAGAGTGAATGCAAGTGACACACACGCATGCACGCACGCGCACACGCACACACATACACACACACACACACACTTCTATTTAAATGAGGACATAGTAAGCTATGAATGGGTACAGGAAGTGAATGCAATGATACACACACACGCACACACACACACCTAAATAACGACACCTGAACCTTTGTATTGTTTTTATACAGAGCTATTGATAAACAGTGTAACCTAATCATAACCCACACTGCAACCCCAACAAAAACTTTCAGCATTTTTACAAAACAAGTTTTTCCAAAATTGCTAGGATTTCTCAGGTTTTGATGACTGCCTTGTCCCCAAATATTTGGTCAAGTAACCCCAACACACGCACACAAACACACACACACACACACATTGTAGGGTGCCTGGCAGGTTGGCAGGGTTGTGGAAGAGCTTGGCACACCCACAAGCATGTGTGTAACTTTATACAGGCGTTCCGTTCTTATTGCATGCCAGTTCACACATCCGCCATTTCAAACGGCCTGCCCAGTAAAAACGCGTGCGGAATACACACACCAAAAACTCTGATCATGCGCTTGGCACGCAAGCCCGGGACAGAGCACACACGCTCACAATCACACGCCTGTCTGTATCTGACTCTGCGGTGTCTCACTGAGGCTTGATCAGGGCCACACATGCTTTCCATTTGATTCCCCATGACATCACAATCACCAAACGAGCAGATGAAGTTTGGTGAGGAGAGTGAAGAGCAACTGGGTTTGACATATAATGATATCCTGCTGAAATGAAATTCATCAAATGGTAATTACGCTCATTCAGAACCAGACCAAACATTGAACAGTCCAAAAGACGGAAATTAAAACTACATAACTGATTGAAAATACAGAACACTTTGGAAAAAAATACCATACATTGATTAGGCCCTGCGGTTGGCCAAAGATGTAGCGTATAGCTGTATGCTAGCATGTTTCATGCTATCATAGCTGTGTGCTTGCTATTTTTCATAATATATAGAGTTTCTCTATAGATTTATAGACGGAGATATAAATAAGTCTCACAAACAGACACTAACAGCATTTGGGTTTGAATTAATGGGGAGTAAAATGTCTATAATCACACTGCATTCGCATTAACAGCAGGCCACAGAGATTAGGAGTGTATGGGAGAGGCCCAGGAAATGCAGGAACCACTCAGCTTATGAGACAGGAAGTTGTTTTATTGACAGCTGGTCCTGGGAATGTGAAAAGGGTGAGATGCCAGGAAGACTCAAGACTGCTGATCAGAATCAGAGTGGAATAGGTGGAAACTAATATTCACCAATAACATCAAATCCTCACACATTTCACGTCCAATAAAATCCAGCCCCGTCTGCTATTATTTCACAGTAAACTTTTTTCACATCACACCATCCTACTAAAGTTAAATGGAATATTGTGCATGCGTGTGTGTGCGCATGTGTGTGTATGTGCATGCGTGTGCATTGTGTGCATGTGCGTGTTCACAGACTGTGCAGTTGGAGTCCTGGTGTAGACGACAGTTCCTGTCCAGCTGAGCGGAGGGTTGAGAAGACTTTACACCTCTGTAACACATAAACAAACAAACCCTCTCAGAGACAGACACACAGAGAGCTCAGGATTTTTGGTTTCAATTAAGCTCTTTTTTTCTTGTTGTCTGCAGTTGTTCGCATTTTTTAGTCTTTCTGTGTATGTCACTCCATCTTTCACTTCATCTGCCCACATGATTTGAATTACCTGACCACCTTTTCGAATGAAGCTGGCTGGATATTGGATGGAAAAGTTGACAGACTGAATGACTGTGTAAATAAAGACTGTTTCCGTGACAGAGTACGTGATTATTAATAGAATAACGTTTGCATGTTAGCTACATTTTCATGCAGTAACAATAACAGTTGGCAAACTGTTCATACATGAGCTGAGGCACAGATGAGATCAGAACAAAGTTTTCCAACATCTGCTTGGACATGAAGATTACATCTGAAACACAGAACACACATTTTCACCTGGCGAGTGCATACAATAGCTTACAGTGCATTTAAGGTATGCAAAATTGTTCAGTATTATGTTTGTATGGCTTTGCATTGCTTGTGCCACATGCTACCAGTTGAGCTACGCAAACCACAAACAAACAACACACACAAACTTAAAGACATACGGACCATGCAATATCTTTTCTCACGTACACTAAACCGGCCTATAGACTGGTTTAGGTCTAAAACTAATTAAAAATCCTAAATTCAACTTGAGGCTAACCACAAAGACATTATGGAAAACCAACCTCTTTTGTCTCACTTGAGTTGCTGATAGGAGCACATAGCCATGACATTAATCATCAAAGAGAGGGTGTTTTTCTTTCACTGCTGCTAGGCAGATAATCACTTGTTTGGTGTCTGGTGGTTTACCACAGTTTGGTGGGATTAACTCATTAATGGCTGAGAAATTCTTTGCACCGTTTGTCATAGCTCTGCGTTTCTCAGTATTATCTCATCCAAATTATTTAGTCTCATTTATAAACCAGCTTAGCAACTATGAATGTGTTTTCTCAATAAAGGCTACATCCTATCTCGATCTGAATCTGTGGTCACATGGAAAGAATCCATTCAGGCAAAAGATGAATCACAAAAACAGTCTTGATATTTATCTTGGTGAGATTAAATAGAAAGCATGTCTCCTGCTTCTTAGATGTTTTAGATCAATGGGCTCATATTTGCCACCTCTAGAATTT